>WNWK01041779.1:0-16285 GCA_009830355.1 Cherax destructor | reverse complement strand
AAAAACTAACCCCTTTAGGTTTTTCCACGTGTATTTTTCACGTATCTTTCGCCTTTTCCCGGGAATACAAATAAAGGGACTTCAACCGTTCCCAGTAATTTAGGTGCCGAAAATTTTATGTGTGTGGGAAAGTTTTTTTGTACACTCTCTAGGTCAGCAATTTCGCCTGCCTTGAAGGGGGCAGTAAGTGAAGAGGTTTCAATCAAGAGAAACAAGCAATCTGAAAAAACTCATGGACTTGGCCCCCCTAGTTTTGAAGGTTCTCATTATCCATCCTATCATTTTCTAGCAGATGTGGTAGATGCATTGTTGTGGTTTTTTTGAAGGTGAGATCCTCTGACATTATGTTTTGGTCCTTAAATGAAAACGCACTGCTTCAGGGAAAAATCCAACCACCTACGGGAGTTCTAGGGAAAATGCAGAAGTAAGACAGCAGGGGGATGGGTGGGTAGACTGCATCTTCAAATGAAAAAAAAGATTCTGACACAGCACCACACAAGAGACGGGTGAAAAGCTTGAGGAGCAGGCAGGAAAAGAAAAACCTGCAATGAATCAGGGAAAACTGACAGGAAGGAAACAACACGGTGATTGTGGCGAGGTATCTGAGTGGGTTTCAGGGTCATTCATGGGTCTCATGTGTTAGAATATGTGAATGACATGACAGAAAGGACAGAATCAGGGTGTCACTATTTGCAAATGAAAAATGAGAAGTGGATGAGGATAGGTAAGCGTAAAGGAGATCGGGAAGCACGGGTCCGAAAAATGTCTTTTGGTTTAACCTCAGCAACTAAAAACGAAATTTTAAGGACAAAGAGGCCAAAAGGGAGACAGCCAGAGGTCAAAGGCTGCAAAAATCATCAAGGGAAAAAAAATCTTGTGGTGAGCATCATACCGAACATATCTCCTAGGGGCCCTCAACCAAATAACTGCTGCAGCATATGGGCGCCCGACAAACCTATGAACAGTGTTTCGCATCTAAGGGTCATTCAAGACATTGTTCCTGTGTATTCAGGACCATATTGGGGTGTGGCACCAGAACAGAACCCACACCTGGTCAAACCTGAAATTAGAGAAAGTGCAAAAGGGTTTTCACTTGTATGTAGCTACCACGGCTGCTCCATGCAAAGCTGTTTTTATTCATTAACAGTTGTTTATAAATTTTTTACGAATATTATATGGTTGAAAAATTGAGAAAATATGCCCCTTAGAGCTGATAAAACTCTGGGGTAAAATAGTACAGTTACAGATAGTGTATCTGAATAAACAGGTTTCCAAGTCAACTGTTAAACCATTATATTGTGTTGTGTGGCTGATTAGTGATGCAGCTCTTGCTTTTGGATCACGCTTTTCCAGTTATCTCCCCACTCACTGACAATGGTGTGACTTGTGATGGATGCAAAAGCAGAGTTGTGGGGGAAATTTTGAGAGATAAGTCTATCTGGGGCACCGCCACTAGCAATAAACAAACTCCCAGGGAGATGACAGGCCTTTATAATTTTACCGCAGTCATTCCTTAAAGGTATGTGAGAACTTTACCCGCTCCTGGCCGCACCAGGGGGTACCCTTTAATATTCCTTTGCCCACTGCACTCTGGGCCAGTATAAATAAATCTGAGAAGATCATTTATTATGTTATGTTATATTAAATTTAAGTGGGCTGTTTTGGGTTGTTAAACAACTGATCCCCGGAGAAGAGGTAGAGAACATTTAGTTAAATTAACATGACCAACACTCACCTAATTAACAGCATCATAGCGGTGTATCTAGATCGTTGCCCTACAAAGTACATCTACTGTGCGTAAAAATCATTAATAACAAATACGCAAGCAGAGTACTTAGCTTTGATGAGGGAGTCCCCGTTGTTGAGCCTCCTGGATCTGATTCGATCCATGGTATTACTGTCTCGCGAGTAAAGGGAAAGGGTTTTTTGTGCACTTTTTAACCCCACAGAGACGTTAGTTAACATGTGGGTTTGGGCGGGGTGCAATCAGATCCTCTCCCAATCCGACCTTTGTACTGTTTATACGATAACTTTACATATTAATATATCCCGCTTAATGCCCCACTAGTTTATAAAATTCACAGTCTCGATACTTGGATTTCGAGTAGATAACTTGCGATATGTTAGTTCATTTCAATCACACCAATATGGGGGTGGGGATGGTACCAAGCTAGCCTCACCCAGTACAATCAACCCTGATTATTTACAACTCGGTTTCACTATTTTCACCATTTCCCAAAGTTCATCGAATATATTTCATTCTTCTAAGATGAACCCCCCGATCGGGGTTACGATTTTATCCTGCCGATGGTCATTTCCTCAGTTCAAAAACCCCTGACCGCCACTCCCGGCGGCCCCTTATTTCACAATTATTGTCCGATTAGGGACCTCCGGGCCCGATTGTCCCATTTTATACGCCGCTTCCCGGGATATTCCTCCACATTACAAGGGGGAAAATTAAACGTTTTGGGGGACGCCCCGAAAACCCTTCCCATCCCATCACCGGATACGGCTCGGAGGCCCTGCACTCTGCCATTCCCCTCCCCTCCCCCCCTGCCCAGCCTCTTCCCGCCCCCTCCCGCTGGATGATGGTTCTCTTACATACCCCCATGACCGGGGACTTGGATATCTGTTCATTTTGGGAAAGTTTATCAATTACAATTTTGGGAAAATAAATTATTTTCAAAGGATATTTCGGGGAGTGTGCAGCCACGAGCATCCCGCCCCCAATTGAACGTCAATATATCACTAAGAATGTAACTGCCCCTGGGGAAAAATATAATTATCTAACAGTAGGATTTATTCACTCTGCGGTTTTTGGTTCGATGATGCTTCAGAATTTTCAGTCGACCTTTGTATTAGTGATTTTTGACTTATGCTACATTTGTTCCTATTCTAACTGAACTAACCCTAATCTAACTTTAACGTAAATAAAAAAACGAGAAAATTGATTAAATCCCTACTTGAGATTTCAGGGGTGAGTTGGGATACGGTTTTTACTTTATATGAAGCAATGCCACTGTATATACCAGAGTACAATTGTTGGGGGTTTGAACCTCCTCAGCTTTGGGCCCCAAGCGATAGGAAGACGGGGTTTCTGGCGGGTAGCTTTCAAGACGGAGTCTTCTGGCTGTGATAGTCTTGAAGAGGGGTCTTCTGGTGTGATAGTCTTGAAGACGGAGTCTTCTGGCGGGTAGCTTTTAAGACGGAGGATTCTGTGTGATAGTCTTGCAAGACGGAGTCTTTGGCTGTGATAGTCTTACAAGCAGGATTTGCTGTGAAGTCTTGAGAGGAGTCTTCGCTTTGATATCTTACAAGACGGAGGCGAAACGTGAAGGATAATGATAAAACTCATTGTTAGAGAACTGAAACTACATTGATAACTGGAACTACACTGTATAACTGGAACTACACTGTATAACGGGAACTACATTGTATAACGGAACACATTGTATAACTGGAACTCCTGTATAAGGAACACATTGTATAACTGGAACTACATTGTATAACGGGGCTACATTGTATAACGGGAACACAGTATAACTGGAACTACACTGTATAAGGGGAACTACAGAAACGGGAAAAAAGATAACTGGAACTACATTGTATAACTGGTACACTGTATAACTGGAACTACATTGTATAACGGGAACTACATTGTATAACTGGAACTACATTGAAAACTGGAACTACATTGTATAACTGGAACTACACTGTATAACTGGAACTAATGTTAACGGGAAATACACTGTATAACTGGAACTAACTGTATAACTGGAACTACATTGATAACGGGAACTACACTGTATAACGGGAACTACATTGTATAACGGGAACTACATTGTATAACGGGAACTACATTGTATAATAACTCACGTATAACTGGAACTACATTGTATAACTGGAACTACACTGTATAACGGGAACTACATTGTATAACTGGAACTACACTGATAACTGGGACTACATTGTATAACTGGAACACATCGTATAACGGGAACTGTATTCATAAAAGATTCTGGCTGAAATATCTTGCAAGACGGAGGATTCTAGCAGATAAGTCTTTGGGAAGACCCTCTAACTTTTTCCTCCCGGGTCCTTCAATTAATTTTTCGCTGTATTGTGGGTTAGAATTTTTTAATACTTTCAAAAGCAACATGGCGACAGCAGGGAGGAGACGTTTTAATACGTCTGTGTTGACCTTGTGACTCGGCCTAAACCCTGCAACGGCCGGGACTGTTTCCCAGATATTACGAGATTTTATGGTTTGACATAGGAGTTTGTATGGCGGCCCTGAATGGGATGAATAAATTTAAAGCTACTGACGGCAGAAGTTTATGACCGACTCGTAGATCGACACCAGGATCATGTATACACGGTGCACACTGGCCTTCAGGTACGATTAAAGGACGTTTACGAGACGGGTATTTTTAAGAACTCCATTTAAAGCGGCCCCATGACATCATAGGGTATTCAGTGTGTATGGCATACAAAACAACCCCTAAAAGTGGGCGGGGGACGCTGATGGCCCCCCTGGGGGGATCGTACTCGTTGAAAATGACTTTGAAGCACCCATACCGTCCTACGTTTTATACCAGACTTCGGGCCCCAAGTGTTTTTACCACATGGGACAGCGCAGGATCTGTCGCCTGTGGGGCGCCACGATCATGTGGGGGCTGACGCGAGGAGGCGGGCCCCGACAAGTGCCAGACAACGAGTAGGGTGAGGCAGAGAGGGCGGAAGGAGGAGCCAACGAGAGAAGCAGACAAAACTCTGGAGGAGATTGTGGAGGGTTGATTGGATCCCATGAGAGCCCGGCGGGAGGTCCCACTAGAACAAATATTAAAGGAAATATTGGACGCCCCTTTTTCCGGTGTAATTAAGCACTAATGATGGTTTGATAGAGGGAAAATGTAAAAGTGTGGAGGGGCCCAGCCCAGGGGACCAACATAATTATAGAAGATGTCAGGTGGAGGTCCACCGACCGAGGATGCAAGTAGTGTGGAAGACATAAAGGGACACGAAAAAGGTTCAATTCATCAGGCAGCGAGGAGGGCTGACCCCGGGCGAGGATCTGAAAAAGGCTTGGGGGGAATTTGAAAAAAAGACTAGGTTTGTGGGGGGGATTTTTTAAGGGAGGAAGCAAATGGGTAAAAGGGAAAAGGGAAGTCAGGGGCAATTCCCGGGGCCCTTCAAACCCTTTGACATAGTTTTCAAGTGTTTAACATTTAATAAAATGGGTTGAGGGATGAAATTAAGAGGGCTTGGGGGGGAGGTACGTTAAGGTAGGGTTTGGACAGTTTTTTTAAAAGGAACAAAATTATGGGTGTGGTAATTACGAAGGGATACAAAGGTTTGCAAGTTCATCCAGTAGATTAAAGGGGGGGGGGTAGCAGTGGCGGGTCCCTTTCAAACCTTTCGATGGGAGGGTGGGGGGGTAGGCTGGTTAGAGTAGATGGGGAGGGGGGAGTTGGGGTATGTTTTTAGAGGTCAGCCGGCGGAAGCGGCAAGGAAGGTAAAGGTGGATTTTTTTGGGATTACATGATTTATGCATGTCGGGATTTGCCAAATGTAATGATTGTTGGGATTTTAATTTGTAATTAGAAAAGAGGGATGTAGAGCCGGGGAGGAGGTTGTGTACTTAGTTGGGACGTTTTGGGAGGGGGTTTAAAGACGGATTGGGGGGGTGGGGTGAGACTTTGTTGAAGAGGGTATGGGCCCAGACAGGATTTATGTAACAGGTAGCTTTAGTGGGGAGTGCAATATTTGGATGGGGTTTTTCACGGATCATGGGGGGAGTGTTGGTGGAGGTGGGGGGGGAAGGGGGTTGCAAATTATAGGGGTTTTTAAAAATTAAAGGGCAGTTATTAAGGGGATGGAAAAGGGGGAGGAATTTAGGGATTGGTGGGGGGGTTTTTTGGAGGGGAGTAGGGGGGGGGGGCTTTGGTGGATTGGGGGGAAAGACTGGGAAGCCTGGCATCCAAGCTACTATCAGAGGTTGGGAAGGGAAAAAGGGGGTGGAGATACGGTTACAAAATTAATTGAGGGGCTCTTGAAAAACTGTTTATGCAGGGAGGACATAGAATGACAGAGTTAAGGTGTTAAGATAGGTTTAAGCCTTGCAGAATGAGAGGTTTGGGGATGTGAATGAAAGCCGGAATGGATGATGTGTTGTGGGGGAAGACCTCACAATATGTTTTGGGGGGAAAGGGAAAAATAGACATAGAATGTCATTGGAGACTGGAAGTGGATGAAGAATGGGGGTTATGTAATATGAGAAAAATCACGGGAAAGGGAAAGAATGTGTATGCTGATAAGTGGTTTGAAGGCCCGAGCAGTGGGGGGGTAAGAGGAAAGGGCATTTTTTTGGGGAAAAATTTGGGGGAGGGTTTGGGAGGGAAGATCGGGGGGGATTGGGGGGCATGATTAGTGAGGGGGGTGGGAGGCAGTGGAAGGATTAAGTAAGGGCAAAGGGTCCAGGGATGGATGGTTTGGCAAATGAATTTATAAGGAGAATTGGGAAATTTTAAAGGATTGTATGGTAGGTGTGATGAAGGTATGAAAAGGACATGGGATGGGGGAAAAGGTATTAGGAGGAAGGGGGAAAGGGAAGGGGGAAAAATTAGAGAATTTTAGACCTTAGTACTTATGAATACGGTTATAAAAAAATATGCTAAAATTTTAGGTTAATTTAAAAAAGGGGGATAGGGGGTGATTGAGGGAAAGGGAAAGGGGGGTACCGGGAAGGGGGGGGGGAGGGACATGAAGTATTAAGATTTATAGATAGAGAGGAAGAGGGAGGAATACTTGCACTGGGTTGGAAGGGAGCAAAGATAGTGTGGAGCGGAGAGTATGTTTGGAATAATGAAAAGGCAGGGGTTTGGGTTGGAAGTGGATTGGGTTAGGGCATTATATGCAGGGGCAAGTGTGAGGGCAAATAAATGGTAGGTTGGGGGGGGTGGTTAGGATGGAAAGGGGTCTGCGACAGGGTTGTCCCCTGTCCAGATCCTTTTCCTTAAGGGTCCGTTTGGGTTAGTGGGGGATGGGAAGGGGTTTGGGGGGGGGAAAAGGGTTAAATGTGGGGGTTAAAATGACAGACGGGGAGTGTGTCACGAGGTGGGACTGGTTAAAAAGGAATACACTTAAAGTCTTTCTGTAGTGAATAAAATCAATGGAGCTAAACCAAATTTTTGGAAGTAGGCGCTTGGGGGGGGGCGGGGTTTGGGGAGCAGGTATGGGGGAAAATTGTAAGGGTGAAAATATGGGTATTTTTTACATGAGGGCAGGGATGAGGCGAGAGGGGTTTGAGGAATGGAAAAGTGGCGGAGCGGTTGAATAGTTGGGGGGGGAGCTAACGTTGGGGAGAGGGTCATTGCGCTTAATAACTGAATATAGTAAGATATGGGATATTGCCAACATTTTTCCTTTTGTTGGATGTTGAATTTGGAAGGGGTTTTGTTTATTTGGGGACATGGAGACATTGGTCGGGGGGGGTACTAGGAAAAAGGGAATTTTGGGGGTTTGGGTTTTTAGGCTGGAAAGGAGATTGTTTGATGTATGGAAACGTTTTGGGGGAAGGAGGAGGGTTGGGGGGGAGGGGGGGTGGGGTGGGAAGGGGGGGAAGAAGGGAGGGGGGGGAGAGGGAAAATTTTTTTTTTTTAATTTTTTTTAAAAACTTTCAATTTACATACTAGCAATACACCATAGTCACCCACACAAGAAGGCAAAAAAGATATACCAAAAAAAGTAAACATAAACCCCACCAAGAATGTGCCATATTAACACCAAAAAAACCCTTTCTACCCCATAACAACGAAACTTCAAAAAAAAAACATTAAACTTACAAACAAAACTTTTACCAATCTTAATGATGCAAAAGCGTTGTCAATACAACATTAGACTGGCATAAATGAAATACAATAAAAAAAATACACATAACTCCTAATCCCCACAATGCCAAAACAAATTTAAAACAACACAAAACAAAGAAAAAAAAAAAAAAAAAAAAAAAGAAAATTTTTTTTTTTTTTTTAAAAAAGTCCGTCTACAAAAAAAAGTTCTCATTCCAAATAAAAGTAACAAAACAAAACAGTGATTATGGATCCTATAAGATCTGCAAAGAATTTCACAAGTACAAAAAAACATATATAAGACCCTATCCAACTTTATACAAAAAAAAAACCACACAAAATAACCTAATGAAAAAAACCCCAAAAGGGTTTAAAAAACAGACAATAAAAACCCCTAAACCTAAAACCCAAAACCCGTGAAAAAATGTGACCCAACAATAATGATCCTAGGCACACACACATTGGGCAAGTCATAAAACTTAGTAAAAAAAAACCCTTTGGGCCTTTTACCAACACCTCACAGTGATAAAGTCATGGGATCAGTCCCATCCAGGCAAAATTAGAAAAAAGAACTGATTACATTTTCCCATATTAAAATACGAAGAATTTTGCCAGATAACAAGCCATAAAAAGGGAATAATATATAAAAACTTTATCCTCTTTGAAAAGAGAACCAAAAGGGAAAAAAAAAATTAAACACTTGGGCACACCTGGCCCCCAAGTAAAAACCCTTTTTTGGAAAACCCTGAAACCTAAAAAGGACAAAAAAAAAGAACCCCCCAAACCCCTCCCCCCCGTCCGAGGCACCAAACCCCCACATACCACCAAAAAAAAACCCCCCCCCTTTTCCCCCCAAGGGGGGAAAGGGTGAGGGATGCCCGGAAAAACCCCCAAAAACCCCCCCCCTTCCCCAACCCCATACAAAAACCCCCAAAAACAATTTTCACCCCTTTTCCCTTCAACCCCTCCCACACCAGAGCCCAAACCCCCTTCTTGAAAAAACCCAGAAACTATAGCTCAGATTAACCGCAACACCCCATCACAATTCCTTAACCCCAAAAAAACCATCCCACACCCTCCCATACAACTCCTGGTTCCACACTTAGTCCTATAAAATCTCGCTGCCAAAGCCCTAATCCTAACATCACCCGAACCTCCCTATACCCACGAAGCATAAATATAATCCAATACCAAATACTCACCCCGCCTCCATCCCCGGGCCCCCCAAAATCCAGTTAAACATTTTAACAGGAAAACCCCCCCCACCCCTCGGTGACCCAAAAACCACCCCTCACCCCTCAAGACTCTCACAAAAAATAAAATGGAAAGCCATATCCCAAAACCCCACACCCTGAAAAACCCATTGCCCGATAGTCCCATCACGAAAAGCTGAGCCCTAGACGCCAATATACCATGAAAAAACCGAAACCAATTTCAAAACTTAGGAGGCAATTTTAAACGCCAAAACCAAAACCACGTTACATTCCAATCATAAACGGATAAACCTAACCTAAAACCCCTTTTTCCCGCCTTCCCACCTTATCTAACCTCCCTCCTTCACCTTCCCGGGATCGGGAACCACCAAAGATACCTTAAAATTCCCCTCAAAAAACAAAAATTCCCCCCCTTCCCACCATCTGCGAACCTCACTCATTCCCCTCCCCACTCACCTCAAACCCCCCTTTGTTGGGATTCCTCCCTAACATATATGCCCATCAAACGTCTCTGCAGTGGTTCAAACCTACCCCTCCTTCGCTCCCTTAGTCATTACCACATCCCTCCTAACCAATGCCTCCCATAACCCCATAAACCTTAATACCCGATTTTGCAATCTTAAAACATCGTCCTCTACGGGTATACCCAGCTATACCACAACTTACTGTAAACAAGGGAATTAACAACTACAACCCTGCAAGAGAGTGCCCTCCCCAGGCCCCCACCCCCATCCTACCCAGGCAGTTAACCACTGCCGAAATTCACCCCCCCGCGCAACACTCGCCTGGGTACAAAACCACACACCACATCCCCTTAACCTATCCACTATTGGCCCCCCAAAAACCCTGACCCAACCCCCCCCTACCCTTTCCCCCATCCAATAATTTTGATTTTACCCTATTCACCCGCATACCAGGGGCCCAAACCCAAAAAACCTCAATTATCCTATTTACATTACCAAACCCCCTCCATTGTGCCTACAAAAATGTGGTGTCGTCTACATAACCTAAATCCCTTTCTGCCCCCCCAAATTTACCCCCTCCCCCCTTCTGACACAACCTGAAAAAAGGGTCCTGTAAACACGAAACAGGAGCGGGAAAAGGGCCCCCCTTGCAGCCCCGCCAAACACACCTCGGTCCCCAACCTCCCCCCCTGTACCCTCAAAGGGCATGCTCCCGTAAAAAGTGCGGCCCCAAACCCCACGACCTCCGCCCCAAACCCTGCCAAAGCACCGCCTGCAACATATCCTATCAACACATCATCGTTTTCCCAATCAAGCCCAAAAACACCCCCGTTTTTCTGCTCTCAAAAAAACCTTTGATCCCCCGATGACCCTCCCTCATATTTCCTGGTACCCATACTGCCCCCCCAGTAAGCTCTCCAAAACCCCTTTTCATTCTATTAAAAAACTGAAAAAATCTTATAATCTCACATACCCCTCCCAAAACTACCTTTCAATTTCATAGCATTAAACAGCCTAACTAGCATCCTCGAGAACCTCCCAATGAACTATAAAAAAAACCCCAGAAATCCCATCCAGGCCAGGGGGCCCGCCCAGGGCCTTTCCCCTGCCAAACCTCTTCCTCAGTTATAGACCCTTCCATACGCTCTCTATTCCCGCCCCTATCCTCTCAACTATACAATCTAAAATTAATCCCGGGTACCCCATCACTTTCCCTGATCATCTTACACCAAACAAGCATCCCATAATAACTCATGGCTTCTGTGGCACGAAGAATCTGCCCCTTCCCATACCACGGCACTTCATTACCTCAGAACATGACCGTCATATCTCTTCTCCAGTTCTGAAAGTCCGTAAAACAACGCAGAGGGCTTATCCCCCATAAAAATTCCCCTAAACCTCCCCACCCCCAGAGCTGAAAAATTTTTAACTGCACTCCCCAAAAGTGACCGCAGAATCAATTTCAGCTAGGGGGTACCGCCCCCCACTCTCTTAAAAAGTCCCAATTCCCCCAGGTACCTCAACAGTCCCCAAACCCTTTCCAATTTCCCCCCCAGGGTAAAACCTGGGTTGCCACTTTTCCCCCATCCCCCATTCCACTATATCACTAATCCCCTTCCCCTCGTTTCCCTACTGCCCCCCCCAACTGCAAAAAATTCCCTGTGATCCAACCCTGCAACAACCTCACATTTAATTTCCAAACCCGAAAATCTTTCCCCCCCCAGCCCATCCCATCTCTACCAACACACCCCTATGATCAGAAAAAAACCCAAAATTGACAAACCTCACCACCGAACGCCCCTGTATATACCCGGTCCAACTGACAAAACCCCTTTTTAAAAGGGGATCCCATGCCACCCTCCTCCCCAACCACATCCTCCACACTAACCGCCCCCGCCCTCCCCAAGCCTGCAACAAAAACCCCCCTCGGGTTCCACATCCCTCCCTCTAATAATGCAACCAACCCCGGCAATTATCGAACCAATGGTAAACCTCTCAACGCATAAACCAAATCATCACATACAAAAACATCCTTTTCACGGCGAAAGTCGCCCGGGAATATACACCAAGAAACACACCAACCCCACTCCCAAACCCCATCCACCCACTATCCTACCCCCCCCCCTCCTCCCAGGTTTTTTAAAAAAGGGGTGGTCCACGTATACCCACCATCACCCCCCCCTTGAAATGCCCCAACCCAGTTAAATTATATCCCTTTAAACACAAATCCTACCCACCTATAATTATGCCTGGAGAAAGCATAAACCACATTCAACCGCTGAGCGTCACCCAATCCATCCCCCGAACTTCCGCCCAGATCCCATTAACATTTAAGTTTAGACACCTGAATAGGTCAAAGGGGTTTGCCACTTGGCGCACAGACCCTGTCACAACTGGCACAGAAGCCCCACTTTTTTCCCTCCTCCTTCCCCTTTCCCCCTTTTTTTCCTGGGGCAAACCTTCTTTTCCTTTTTACAACATCCCCCCAGGCCATTTTAGAAGACCTTTCCCTTTCTCATCCTCAGAATCCCCCCTGGGGCCCCTTTGGGGGTGCTTCCCACATTCCATCTCCCCATTACCTTCCCCCTTATGACCTCCACCTCAGCCACCCCCCAGACACAGAGTCAAAAAGGCCCTACCGACCAACTGCACCCCCACGCCCCAAAAACCAGAAATCCCCATCCGCCCAAAATACCCCGCCGGGACGGGGTCCCAAGGGGGCTCTGGATGTCCTCGAAACAAGGCCTCGATAACTCAGAGACCACCTCCAACAAGTCACCCTCCATGGCAAAACCCGGGGACACTTGCTCCCCCTTCCTGCTTTTTGTGGGAAAGCAAAAAGGGTCCCGCAGCATCAACCGCCTCACCCAACTAGGGCATCCTCAGTATCAAGGGCCTGGCCCATCCAACTGACACTGCTTTTGGGTTTTTTTTCAGGTCCGCCAAACGATAAGTCCCATCCCCTGAGCCCCGGTTTCCGCTCCCTGCGTTGATCACAGAAGGTTGTCCCGGGGGACCCCCGAGCCGGACGTCCTCACCCGTCCAGCATACGAAAAGAATTTTAGTACGAAACTCTGGACTGAACTATGCGGGATAAGCCTCCTAAAGTCATTTTGAGGGAGGATCCACCAGATCCAGCTAAGTTTCCGCTGCCACCGACCAACATTAGCTACATGTATAGTCCATATGGCCCAATACTACCTAAATTTAGACCCCAAACGGGGGGTTCTTCACGGGAACAAGAGTAAGTGGGGCCGCCCATCCCCCTCCAACCGAGTTGACGACAATGGCTTGTCCTGAAACTTGTCCACCACTTTCCCCTAACCCCGTGGGGTTGAACTTGGAAAAAACTGGCTGATCCGTTCAAAGATATGCCATAAATGGCCTCAGTCGATATTCCGAAGGTGTCACGAGCCAAGGCAAGTGATTCAGCATTATCAGGAAAACAGCACCTTTTAACAATCCAAAGACAGTGTTTACACGTCGCTCTTGTTCCCGGGGTCTGTTGAGGGGTTTTTTTTACCCGGTAGTATGACTCTTACCTGGTGTCGGTTGGGGGGGGGGAAAATCCTTCACCTTCACTCTTCTCCGAATCAGGGAAGGGATTACCAGATATTTCTTTTTTGGATTATTGTTTTCTTTGGTTACCAGTTGTGACTTGTCCTTTTTGAAACACCATTTTCCATTTTAAAAATGTTTTAAGACTCATGGTAACCAGAATATTTTCTTTTTTTGGCTCTGCCGCTGGATTCCCCAGGACAGACGCATGACTTACGAGCAAGATTTCTCTGGATTTAAAGGGGGAAAATTCCATAACAACTCCTTTTGTCTTTAGTTTCCAACTTGGGGCGTTAGAGGGGTGTTGCTGAAGATCTCCCTCCGTTCGGATACCTACAGTGTGGTATTTCAACTTAGGGGCCCCGGGAGATTCATCTTTGCCCGGAAACATACCACCTACTCGGAGAAAACCATCATCTTTTCCCCCCCCCCCCTCCCGGTTATTACCCCCCTTTTTCCCACCAACAGACCTGAACCACAACGGATATATTTCTTTTTTTTTTTATTTTTAAATTTTTTTAAAAACCCGAAAAAAACCCTCTTATTATATATATCCTTTTTTATTATTTATTAATTTTTCCATCAAAATTTTTTTCAGGGGCGTTCCCCTAAAATCCAAAAGGGAAAACACTGAGATATGGCTTACATCCCCGTCGAAATGAGGGTGGGGGGAACAGGATGGGGCAGTACTTTCCTTTGGAACAGCTTTTCACTGTAGCCCTCAGACATTTTTTATTATTACCTTTTGGGTTTTGCTTTGTTGGAAAATTTTTAATTTTTTACCAACTTTTTTTGTTATTCCTTTATCACGCATTTTGTGTGCTATTACACCATGGTCGCACTTTAAACGAAGGCTTTAAAGGGGTGTATACTACATCTGCATTTTGTTTTTTCCTCTAAAAATCCAGTACCTTGTCATAATGGGCCAGTAGCTGGGGGATGCAGGGTGACCTGTTTAAACCCGATTGCCCTGGGTTTTTTTAACTGATGGGGTGTCTAGGTGGGTTTGGGGTTTTGTTTTTAGAACCTTTTTAAATGTTTGATGATATGTGATGTTAGCCCATCGGTCTGTTGTTCTTCGGAATTGCTTTTCTGCCACCCTTGTGAAGTGAGGGTTTTGTCTGTTGTTTTAAATGACTGTGGGGGGATCTTTGTCCATGCTCCCTCTCCACAAAAACTGAAGGCTCGTCACTTGGGGCCCCGGAGTTCTTGATGAACATAGAGTTCCGAGTCTGGGCGTGGGGGAAAAGTGATGAGCATTTTGTTAACTGCCATTTCGAAGTCTTGTGGTGTTAGGATAATATCAGAGATTTTTGGAATGACCAAAATTTTGGGGTCTCGGCCATAAATATTTATAGTCGACCCTTATTCGGGTTTAAAGGGTCACTGAACACCGAGTCGTAAATTTTGATTTTCCTATTTCTTTCTTTATCTGTGTAGGTCTCATCTCGTGTAAGCAGGGGTCCAATAATACATGTTATTTTCGCCCTTTGATTTGGGATAAGAGAAGAAAAAATTTAGGGGTTTTTTCTTTCATTTTTTGGCTTTAAAGTTCTTGAATTCTAGCCTCCTGTAGAATTCCTTAAGCCAAAGTTCATTTTTTGCTATTTCCCCTGACCAGTGCCTCCCTTCGTATTTCAGATATATTAGCCCCCCCCTAAGAAGCTTTTGGGTTTTCTCGCCTTCCCCCTAATGGGGGACCCCTTTTTACTAGTATACATCTTTCTTTCATTTTCTTAATGGAATGTTCCTTTAGCAAACCTCAAGTGCTCAGAGTTCTTTTTTCTTTTTGGGAAAAGGGTTTGGATCCGTGTTGTTTTGGGTATCTTCCCAGCTTGTTTCATTTTGGACATGGTTGACTTGTTCCCATTGTATGTTTTTTTTTTTGAAATTGAATTTTCTGAAGGCACCCCAAACTGATCACATTTTGCTGACCAGGAGCTCTGCACAAACATGTCTGTACCCCCTTTTGTTGTGACTGAGGTATTATCATTAAACGGTTATATTACGTATAAATGCTTGTTAGTAAAATGTGGTCCAATGTATTTTATAGTCTTGTAAGCTCTAATATTTGTTGGTTTAAGTTGAATTTAGTGCAAAATTTAATAGCTCATGTGTTTTTAATTTTAATATGAGCTGCCTCCGGGGGGTGATCTCTGATAAACAGATTTCTAACTTTCCATTTTAGGTTCTAATTTAAAAACCCCCAGTAGCAAGATGTTTTGGGGGAGGAGTTAGGGGAAATTTTTTGACAGGGGCAATTTTCAAAAGCTGTTCCCGGGAAATTTCTGGGAAGTGGCGGAGGTTGTATACAACCACAAGACTAGGTTTTGGTTTTGATCTTTACTTCCAAAATTTAAAACCCTATTTGAGGTGTTTAATAGTTCTGAGAAAATGAGCGACTCTTGGGCATACAAGAGCCTCCTTTGTTGCCTGTTTAGTCTGCTGCATCTAAATTGTTATAACCTGGGATCTTTTATCGTTTAAAAGACTTTATTTTTTGTGAAAGCCCCAAAACATACATTTGACTCCGTGAGCAGTCCCTTAGTAAGGTATTTTTATGTTTGTTGATGCCTTTATACCCCGTATGTTTGAAAGATAAATTCGTTATATTAAATTTAGGATGCTTTATTGCTGACATTAGATAAAATTAGATAAGTTCAGATTTAGAAAGGATATAGGAAAGTATTGGTTTGGAAATAAGGAAGTCGACGAATGGGACAATCTGCCTAGTAAGGTTTTTGAAAGATAAACACATAAGCAAAAATGTGATCCTTTATTGACAACGTTTCGCCCACACAGGGGCTTTAGACCTGGGTAAAAGATACATAGGTATTTTAAAGGGTTTAGTCAGGGGGAGAATGCTGGGTCAGGTGGAGAATGCTGGGGCAGGTGGAGAATGCTGGGTCAGGTGGAGAATGCTGGGTCAGGGGGTGTGGGAGGGGGGAAAGCTGGGTCAGGGTGGAGAATGCGGGTCAGGTGGAGAATGCTGGGTCAGGTGGAGAAGCGGGTCAGGGGGAGAATGCTGCATGTGACAATCTTTAAAGTAGGGGATAGAGTCTAAAACCTTGGGTAGCTTTAAAAGAATTTTTTAAGTATACGGGAGACCTTCTGCAGTGTTCCCTTCTTAAGTTCTTATTGGGGTAGGAAAGGGGAAATTTTTTGGGAATAGGTTCAGCTATGTTGTAACCCGGCTTTT
>WNWK01041778.1:0-16286 GCA_009830355.1 Cherax destructor | reverse complement strand
ATGTAAAAACCTGTTATGAATAATACATACTAAGCTAACTATTTCCATAACATTTACATTATAATGACCATGTAAACTGTAACTGCAATGCAATTAATTGTTTTAAATTGTTATCTCACTCAATTAATTGCATTGCTACAATTAATTGATATGTTCAACTTATATTCAAACTTTATAACTTAGATATGCAATTATACTTATTTTATAAATTATCAACCATAACTTTTTACCATGTAGTCTAGAATTAAGTAGTCCTAAGAATGCCCGCAATGCACAGCAAATTAGGGGCTTTTGGCATGTACATTTCATTAATAACTATGTATCTTGTCTACCATGTATCATTGTACCATGTCTCAATAAAGTATTATTATTATTATTATTATTATTATTATTATTATTATTCACTCTTGAAGTCATTCTACTTTGTTCCATCCTCTTTACATGTCCAAACCACCTCAACAACCTAATTTCCACACTATGAATTCGCTGCATTATATTCACACCACACATTGATCTCAGACATGACATCTCCATTGCCTCCAGCCTTCTTCTTGTTGCAACATTCACCACCCATGCTTCACACCCATATAAGAGTGTTGGTAAAACTATACTCTCATACATTCTCCTCTTTGCTTCCACGGACAAAGTTCTTTGTCTCCACAGACTCCTAAGTGCACCACTTACCCTTTTACCCTCATCAATTCTATGATTCACCTCATCCTTCATAGACCCATTTGCTGACACGTCCACTCCTAAATATCTGAATACATTCACCTCCTCCATACTCTCTCCCTCCAATCTGATATCCAGTCTTTCATCACCTAATCTTTTTGATATCCTCATCACTTTACTCTTTCCTATCTTCACTTTCAATTTCCTTCTTTTACATACCCTACCAAACTCATCCACCAACCTCTGCAACTTCTCTTCAGAATCTCCCAAAAGCACAGTGTCATCAACAAAAAACAGCTGTTACAACTCCCACTTTGTGTTAGATTCTTTATCTTTTAACCCCACACCTCTTGCCAATGCCCATGCATTCACTTCTCTTACAGTAATGAAGAAACCAGAAATGCAACATCTGGGATAGATAATGCCCGAGAAGGAGAGATACAGTGGACCCTTGGTTTTCATGAGTCTTGGTTATCATGAATTTTGGTTATCGGCAACTTTTTTCGACAAAATATAGCCATGGTTTTCGTGTTTCCCTTGGATTTCGGCGGTGTTACTGAACGTGTCCCAGTGGCCCTGCACACACAAAGCCTGCTTCAGATGCATTCAGTGCCAGTCTGCTATTATTTCTCAGCGAGTGAGCATCACACCCTGCATTCATACGAAACATTTCGTAATACAGTACAGTAATCCAGTGTTTTTTGTACTTGCAACCACTAAATAAGCCACCAAGGCCCCAAAGAAAGCTCCTAGTGCCAGGCCTTTGGTAAAGAAGGTGAGAAACACGATAGAATTAAAGAAACAAATCATAGCAAAGTACCAAAGTGGAGGAGGAAGAGAGAGATTATACAGTGATTATACAGAGATTATACAGTGATTCAGTGATTCTACGATATGTATGATACTAAAGCAGCAGGAATCGATAAAGGCTATAGTGCCAGCCAGCGATAAAGTGTAGCATTAACAGTGTAGAAAGTAAGTTAAGCGATTAAGCGATAGAAAAAGGACAACACGAACTTAACTCCTCTAAATAACAAAAAAAGGCATAATACCGTGACTGGAACAATACACAAACAACCCGCACATATAAAAAAGAGAGGAGCTTATGACGACGTTTCGGTCCGACTTGGACCATTTACAAAGTCCAGTGACACAAAGGACAGGTAGAAGGGGTATTTATAGGCAGGCAGACAGGGAAGGGCACAAGAAAGTGGTGGAGGGGTAATAGTGGAGGTAGTAGTGGTAGTGGAAGTAGTAGTAGTGGAGACAGTCATATTCTAGGAAAAGAGCACTGCAATGAAGCTGGCGGCCTGCATAGGATAAGGACAAGAACACAGAGGGGGAAAAAATGAAAATAAAATAAAGGACAAATACAAGGCAAAAGAAAAGAAAGAAAACCCAGAGGAGAAAGGAGAAAGGAGAAAGAGGAGAAGGGGGAAGAGATAGAAGGGGAAGAAAATCAGGTTAAGTCACAGGTGTTCTGAAGCTTGGAGCATTTAACAATGTAATGGGAGAGGAGAGCATCTACAGAGACAAAGCCAGGGCTAAGATTCATACAGGAAAAGTTGTGTATAAGGGAGGATTCAACCAGATGGCGACTGTGAAAGTTGGACATAGGGTAGACAGTTTTAGCAGAAGACCAATCAATAGGATGACTGTGATCTCTGACATGACAGAAAACAGCATTATTAGTGTCGGCAAGCCTAACACTATTTTTGTGCTCCCTAAGTCTGTCAGAAAGAGATTGGCCAGTTTCTCCAAAGTACTGAAGAGGACAGGAGGAGCAAGAAATAGAGTAGACACCAGGAGAATCTATAGAGGGAGGGGAGGTATGAACTAGATTAGTGCGAAGAGTTTTAGTCTGGCGAAAGGTAAGTTTG
Organism: Cherax destructor; assembly: GCA_009830355.1. Classification (NCBI taxonomy): domain Eukaryota; kingdom Metazoa; phylum Arthropoda; class Malacostraca; order Decapoda; family Parastacidae; genus Cherax; species Cherax destructor. The sequence goes on along the minus strand of WNWK01041778.1, from coordinate 13,734 downwards.
ATGTCTAAGGAACGGAGAGAGTTGTTGAGATTAGAGAGACCAGAAATGTAGGGAAGGCAGAGGACATGAGAGTTCCCAGGAGTAGAGGGTTTAGGAGAGAAGAAAGTCCGTTTGGCACGAGAGAAAGCAGAGTCTATGAAATGGGAAGGGTAGCCAAGGCAGGAAAATGAATTATGAAGAGTGGAAATTTCTGCTTCGAGGAACTGAGGATAACAAATGCGGAGAGCACGGAGAAAGAGGGAGATAAGAACACTTTTCTTGACCTGATGAGGCATGATAAGAAAAGTAGTGAATGTACATGCCACTGTGCATGGGCTTGCGGTACACGGAAAAGGCAAAACCTGCAACTGAGCAGTGGACATGAACATCAAGGAAAGGAAGCAAAGAATTAGATTCCCAATCAGCTTTAAACTTATTGGAAGGGGCAAGATTATTAAGAGCATCAAGAAATGGTTGGAAGAGACTTGAGTCATGAGGCCAAAGAGCAAAGATGTCATCTAGTGACTGTCTTGCTGAGCAGGTTCTACCCCCTTCCTTCTCCCATTTCCTGAAACCCAACCCACTGGGCACTCCGTTTCCTGATCATGCCCGTCTCCTACTCCAACAGCTCATTATTTCTACTAAGTCTCAGGTTGAAGATGCCTTCTTTACTCTCCGCCAGCGTCAACATGCTCTCTTTGCTTCTCTTCCACAAGATCTCTGTAACCTTCTCACTACCGTCGCTTTTGACACTGCTCGCCTGAATTCACAAATGCATTCTTCTAAACTACAGAACAAACTTCAACGTCTCATCTCAGATAGCCCTTGGTCCAAATTCTCCCTTACCAACTGTGTTACTAATCTGTCTTCTGTCACACTCTCCCAACATGAGCTTGAACTGCTTGGTTTTGGATTTCCTTTGCCAATTCACCTACCCCTCGCCCTGGTATTGACATGATTAGCTCTTTTGATTCTTTTCGCCAGTCTCGCTCTCGTAATAATATCTTCCTGATTTATCCACTTTTCGTGGCGCTCTCCTTCCTGCTCTTGATAGCCTGTTTTCTAAGAACCATCACCTACCTCGCTGCTATCAACTTGCCCTTTCTTCTCTTAAATCCAATGCTAACATTGTCATACTCTCTTCTGACAAAGGTAATTCGGTAGTTATCCTTGATCGAGAGGATTACCTCCTGTTACGGTTCGAACCTTAGTCTAGGGTCAGGTTGCACTCCATAACAAAATCACTTTGGAGAAATTTAGCATCTTATGGATCAGGCACAAATAAAGAGTTAAACAATCCTTTTCCATTTTTTATTAAAAGCTTTAATACTTAATTAAGGTATTGGACAAGATCACTTAATATCTGGCAGTCTGATCTTTTCTGTCACATAAAAATACTAAGTTGTGTATATACAATAGTACGAATTTTATCAACAGTAAATTAATCACCTTTAATGATCAATGTCTATATGGACACTTCACTTAAGAATAAACAGAGGAGATAAATGTTTCCTCTATCGTGACACACGCCTTGAAAGAGAGTATATACAGTGGACCCCCGGCTAACAAACACCCTGGAAATCGTACAATTATGTAAGTATAATATTGTAAGTGCTTGTGGAAGTGTATTTTTGGGGTCTGAAATAGACTAACCTACGTGACATTATTTCTTAAGGATGTAAATTCGTTCGGTAATGGCACTTGAGCAGGCTTCTGGAATGAATTTTGTTCGTTAGCCGGGGATCCACTGTATATATATCCAGTAGGAACACCATCTCAGAATAATACAGTGGACCCTCGCTATTCGAACACTCCAAAACTCACCCTTTTATGTAAGTTTATTATTTTAAGTGCTTTTATAAGTGTATTTTTGGGGGCCTGAAATAGACTGAAATAGTTCGAATAGCGGGGTTCACTATACTTGGAAGATATCTGGGTCTGAATTCCACACAGAATTCCCGCCAAGATAGTTCAAGTTCAAAAGTTTCTTGATCAAAACCTCTCTAAAACACAAGAGAGAGCAGTACTGGAGTACAGTGGGACAGCTAAGACAACGTCCACAGAGTCAGTAGTGAGAGGGAACTGAACTTACCCTGTAATCCCGCCTTGACATCAACTCGTCAAAGGGGAGAGGGTAGAGCGGTCTGAACTACCCACCGAGAACATACCTTGTTATCCACCTAAACAAGGTGTTACAAACCTACCTAACATTACTCCAAATATATATACAGTGGACCTAGTCAAACTATCCGATCCAGGATTAACGATTACCTTGGAAATTTCCGAGGTGTCATTCAACCAAATACTTCCCAAGAACTTCAAATTATTTACATAATGAGATTGTACAGGTCCATGTCATGTACTGTTAACTTCTCAAACTGCCTTTTGTAAGTTTATTTTTAAATGTTGTAAGTGTATTTTGGGGGTCTAAAAGGACTAGTCTATTTTACATTATTCCTTATGGGGATAAATTCGTTTGGTAATGGCACTTGAACAGCATTCTGGAATGAAAAAATATTGTTAACCGAGGTACCACAGTATATATATACATACATCATACCCGGGTATAATAATAATAATAATAACATATCCAAAAACCAGATAATATTATAAACTAGTGGAATCTTTAATTAGCTTTATTAAAGAAACCCCGTGTATAATATTAAGTGGACAATTCCATATAAATCTACATAAATCAAACCTTGGGCATAACACCTCCGTAAAGCCGATGTCTTGCTCTGACTCACGTACCTACACTCCTCTCGTTTCAAACCCTCTTGATCGCATCAAGAGAACTTTCAACGAGAAACTTAAGACTCTCTCCGACCTCTGTCCTGACTTTAACCTTGTTCAACGTTTTCGTGTCATCTGTCCCTCTGCCCAGTTTCTATGGCCTTCCCAAAACTTACAAACCTGATATTCCTCTGCGTCCCATCATATCTTCTAGAGGTTCTGTCTCTTATTCTCTTGCTTCTTGGCTAGCCAAAACCCTCACTCCCTTTCTTGGTACTTTTTCTCCTGCCCACCTTTGTCACTCTCAAGACTTCATCGAACGGGTTCGCTCTCTCCCGACCTGTAAGATGCTTAGTCTTAATGTCGAGTCCTCTTCACTAATGTCCCTGTGGATGATGTCCTTAATTTTCTCAGAGAGAAGGCCAATGAAGGGTTACTTCATCTCCCTATACCTACTGATATCTTTCTTGATCTTATCCGCCTTTGTATGGACTCTAATTCCTTTTCTTTTCAAGGTAAATATTATTCTCAAACCTTTGGTGTCGCCATGGGCTCTCCTCTATCTCCTGTTCTTGCTAATCTTTACATGGAATACTTCGAGACTGTTCTTCTTCCCACTATTGATGTACATCCTTCAATCTGGCTCTACTATGTAGATGACATCTTTGCTCTTTGGCCTTGTTACGGCCCCCTATCTAACAATGGTAGTTAGGTAATTACCTCACCGGCCGGCAGTCAAGGGGTTACGTCATCAGACCTGATGTTTGACTGCCGGGCAGGCGTGACTGACAGTGTCATCGAGACTCTCCCCTAGTCAACACTGGAGAGTGCTAACGAGACTCCCATATACAACACTGGAGAGTTCACCAGCTCCCTGATACACCTAGGGAGTGTACGAGACTCTCCCATATACACTACTGGAGAGTGTCAGCGAGACTCTCCCCTATACAACACTGGAGAGTTCACTAGCTCCCTGATACACCTGGGAGTGTTCAACAGACAGACCTGGTTGACTCTTCCGTGCTGGTGACACCTTACATCTACTGGCTTATTCACGTACTGACTGTGTTCCTGAGACTATGTACCTGAAATGGACTGTTGTACTGACTTTGTACCTGAAAGTGTGACACTGGACAGGTTGTCTTGTGTGACACTGGTAACAGGTGGTGTCTTGTGTGACACTGTAACAGGTGTCTTGTGTGACACTGTAACAGGTGTGTCTTGTGCCCCTGGTAAGGTGTGTCTTTGTACACATGGGTGGGATAGTGGGTAGCGTGAGGTGACGATGCACACAGGTATGTGGTGAGGGATACCTAACTACCATTTAATGGCGTAACCTCATGACTAAGTCTTTCAACCATTTCTTGATGCTCTAATAATCTTGCCCTTCCATTAAGTTTAAACTGATTGGATCTTCTTGCTTCCTTTTGATGTTATGTCCACGCTCAGTTCAGGTTTGCCTTTCCGTGTACCACGCACAGTGGCATGTACATTCACTACTTTTCTTATCATGCCTCATCAGGTCAAGAAAAGTGTTCTTATCTCCCTCTTTCTCCGTGCTCTCCGCATTTGTGATCCTCAGTTCCTTGAAGCAGAAATTTCCACTCTTCATAATTCATTTTAACGCCTTGGCTACCCTTCCCATTTCATAGACTCTGCTTTCTCTCGTGCCAAATGGACTTTCTTCAATCCTAAACCCTCTACACCTGGGAACTCTCCTGTCCTCTGCCTTCCCTACATTTCTGGTCTCTCTAATCTCAAAACCTCTCTCCGTTCCTTAGACATCAAATTTACCTTTCGCAAGACTAACACTCTTCGCACTAATCTTGTTCATACCTCCCCTCCCTCTATAGATTCTCCTGGTGTCTACTCTATTTCTTACTGCTCCTGCCCTCTTCAGTACTTTGGAGAAACTGGCCGATCTCTTTCTGACAGACTTAGGGATCACAAAAATAGTGTTAGGCTTGCCGACACTAATAATGCTCTTTTCTGTCATGTCAGAGATCACAGTCATCCTATTGATTGGTCTTCTGCTAAAACTGTCTACCCTACGTCCAACTTTCACAGTCGCCGTCTGGTTGAATCTTCCCTTATACTACACAACTTTCCCTATATGAATCTTAGCCCTGGCTTTGTCTCTGTAGATGCTTTCCTCTCCCATTACATTGTTAAATGCTCCAAACTTCAGAACACCCGTGACTTACCCTGATTCCTTCCCCTTCTATCTCTTTCCCCTTCTCCTCTTTATCCTTTGGGTTTTCTTTCTTTTCTTTTGCCTTGTATTTGTCCTTCTTTATTTTATTTTCATTTTTTACCCCTTTGTGCTCTTGTCCTTACCCTATGCGGGCCGCCAGCTTCATTGCAGTGCTCCTTTCCTAGAATATGACTGTCTCCACTACTACTACATCCACTACCACTACTACCTCCACTATTACCCCTCCACCACTTTCTTGTGCCCTCCCATGTCTGCCTGCCTATAAATACCCCTTCTACCTGTCCTTTGTGTCAGTGTGACTTTGTAAATGGTCCAAATCGGACCGAAATGTCGTCGTAAGCTCCTCTCTTTTTTATATGTGCGGGTTGTGTGTGTATTAACTCCTCTAATGTTATTGGAGGTATATAGGGCCACTGACACCACCACCGCCGCCACCACCTTTATACGTACAGCTTATGCTGCCAGGGGCCCTGATAACCCAACACCACCACCACTACCACTTGTTATACATAATGACATATTTTATTCATTCTAGAGTATGTATATACAGTGGACCCTCACTATTCGAACACTCCAAAACTCACCCTTTTATGTAAGTTTATTATTTTAAGTGCTTTTATAAGTGTATTTTAGGGGGTCTGAAATGGACTCATCTAATTTACATCATTCCTTATGGGAATAAATTCGTTTGGTAATAGCACTTGAACAGCATTCTGGAATGAGGGTGAATTTTGGAGTGTTCGAATAGCGAGAGTCCACTGTATCATGTTTCTATGTTATTAATATTGTTTATTATGTCATATTAGATGAATTGTGATAGATAAATAAGCCGTAGAGTTGATATTAGTGTCATATTCAAGCATTTTGTCCTGTCTTCAAACAATAAACTCGCCTCCCTCTCCCTTCCCTTGTCTTCCATACACCAACAAGTCTTCAATAAAGGTAAGTGTGATGTTAAATGTTCATTTATACATTTTATTAGTGCTTTATATTGATTTGTCATTCTTTTCTGTATGTAAATCTATATTTCATCTCTAAAAATATTTTTGTTAATAATTTTGGGTGTCTGGAACGGATTAATTGGATTTACAGTGGTCCCTCGGTTTTTGTGCATCTCCAAACTCGAACATTTATGTAAGTGTAATTTCGTAAGTGCTGTTGCTGAGCAGCATCCTGGAACGAATTTTCGGCTTAATATATACAGCACTTGAGAAAAAAGAAGTCCCACTGGGAATCTTCATATATACATCTAAATATATACAGCACTTGAGAAAAAATAAGTCCCACTGGGAATCTTCATTGATCTATGCAAAGCTTTTGATACAGTCGACCATGATTTACTGCTCACAAAATTAGCACACTATGGTATAAGGGGGCACCCACTCAACTACCTAAAGTCATACCTCACCAACAGAAGCCAATACGTGTACACAAATGGAGCGAACTCTTCCACACAACAAATTACAGTCGGAGTCCCTCAAGGAAGTGTCCTGGGGCCACGCCTATTCCTCATTTACATAAATGACCTACCGAATGCATCACAACTACTCAAACCCATTTTATTTGCAGATGACACAACATATGTCTTCTCTCACCCAAATCCAGTTATACTGGCCAACACTGTTAATGCCGAATTACAGAAAATATCAACATGGATGACGACTAACAAGCTTACTCTCAATACTGACAAGACCTACTTCATACAGTTTGGAAGCAAACCACAAATGTTCCACTTAACATAACACTCAATGGTACACCCATCACAAGACTCACAGAGGGAAAATTCCTAGGAATCCACCTTGACAGTAGCCTTAAATTTCAAACACATATACAACAAATTTCCAAGAAAATCTCGAAGACAGTAGGCATATTATCAAAGATACGCTATTATGTACCTCAATCAGCTCTCCTTGCACTATATCATTCACTTATCTACCCGTATCTCACCTATGGAATCTGTGCATGGGGATCAACAACGTTAAATCACCTTAGACCACTCATAACACAACAAAAGGCTGCAGTCAGAATGATAACAAATTCCCACTCTAGACAGCATACTCCACCAATATTCAAAAGTCTCAAACTACCTACCGTAAAGAACATTCATACTTACTCTTGTGCCTACTACATATATAAACTTTACACTCTAATATAAACCCTCTGCTCAAAATTCTCCTCACCAACTTTAATAGGACCCATGACCACAACACAAGACACAGTTCACTTTTTGATATACCCCGTGTTCATATCAACCTATGTAAAAATTCTATGCACATAAAGGGCCCCAGAATCTGGAATTCATTACCAGTAAATATTAAGATAATCTTGTCTGAAAATCAATTTAAGACTCAACTCAAAAACCACCTACTCACCCAAAACTAAATGATCATACTATAAACTACTTTGAAAAATGCTCATTATTACTTTCCTATACGATAATCTCAATTTTTAATAATATGTTACTATTATGTTACCCCCTACTCATATTATAAGTTAATGTCAAAAATGCTCAATGTTATTTTCCTTAAGATAATCTCAATTCCATATTATCATTCAAGAATCTTAACACCTGTAACAATCTAATATCATTATATAATAATTTAAACAGTAAAATTTCATCATATTGTAATTTTGAAAATAATTTTTAACTAGAATAAACTCAATAAATTTCTCTAATATTAAGTATAATAATAATAATAATAATAATAATAATAATAATAATATAATAATATTTTTATTTCAATGCATGTTACAAGTGTACATTGTTATTGGTACAGTGGTACCCCGGTTTACGATATTTTTTCATTCCAGAATGCTGTTCAAGTGCCATTACCAAACGAATTTATCTCCTTAAGAAATGTTGTAAAATAGACTAGTCCTTTTAGACCCCCAAAATTACACTTACAAAAGCATTTAAAAAAATAAACTTACATAAAAGGGTGAGTTTGGGGACCATCGTAAACCGGGGTACCACTGTAGTTACAATTATAAAACTGTAATGCAAGGAGAGCCACTGGCATGCCATGGCATTAGGGGCAGCTTATTCAAAAGACTTATTCACTAAAGACTTAATGCTAGAGTAATTGATTGAGTTTATTCTAGTTCTGTATTATTTAAAATTTAATCTGATTATACATACAATAAAAAGACAATACAAGAGAAATTGGTTGAGTTTAGTCTAGTTGTATATTTTAATTCAAGTTACAATATGTTGATGCATTACTAGTATAATAACAATACTAGAAAATTTATTGAGTTTCTTCTAGTTATATATTTTATTTCTATTTAACAAAATGATGATACTATAATATTTAAATGAACAATATGATGATATGATATTGAACAAGTGTTAGGAGGATGACATATAAATTGGGATTATCTTAAGTAAAATAACATTGGGTTTGAAAGTTTGTTACAGTATGAGTATTTAGTATAGTGTGAGTAGTACATAGTCTTTAAGGACTAGAATAAGCTGCCCCTAATGCCATGGCATGTCAGTGGCTCTCCTTGCACTCAATTTACATTGTAACTACCGATACCTATGTAATCTGCAATCTGCAATGAAATAAAATTTGTTTGTTTGTTTGTTTGTTTGTTTAAACCGAGGGACCACTGTACATTATTTCTTATGGGGAAAATGGTTTTGGTTTTTGTGAATTTTGGTTTTCGGCAGACTTTCTGGAACAGATTAACCCTTAAACTGTCCACACGTAGATACTATACGTTCGCCTGCGTACTGCCCCGAATATTTTGAAAAAAAAATCATTTTTTTTTTTAAATGAAGAGCGCATTTTTAGAAATAGGATAGGCTAAAAAATTTTTTTAGAGCCAGTACTTACCGAGATATAAGCCCGCGAAGTTGGTGCTAAATGATGTGGGTCGAAACATGGAGCACTGCCCCTTGCAGAAACAATAAACATTTATCGTTTTTTTCTTTTTTTTCCATTTTCTGTTGTTTTCATGCTATGATAATAATGTTTTGATGCAGATCTTTTGATTTCATTGCCAATTCTTGTTTAGACACAAATGTTTGGTACTGAATTAGTAATCATACTGTCACTAACACAATGTTCACACTGATAAATGAATTTGTACACCTGGTTCAATCACTTACTATTGTTTACATATACAGTGGTACCTCGACTTACGATGGTCCCCAAACTCACCCTTTTATGTAAGTTTTTTTTTAAATGCTTTTTGTAAGTGTAATTTTGGGGTCTAAAAGGACTAGTCTATTTTACAACATTTCTTATGGAGATAAATTCGTTTGGTAATGGCACTTGAACAGCATTCTGGAATGAAAAATATCGTAAGTCGAGGTACCACTGTATATACAAGGTATTTACAGGTCCCATTTATGTTTCTAGAAGTCCACCACTGTATGATACTCTAAGAAGCATGGATTCATACAGAGTGCCACTCCACATTGCTGACACATGTATCGTGTTCTTTTTCGCACTTGGGGTCGCTGTTTACTGTAAGCACACACAACACACTTTTTCTGAGAGTACTTCTTCTTGGAGTAGATGGTAATGGTATCAGGCAGTGACAGTTAGGGATTATTCGGTTGGGCACTTTCCCTTCTGGTTGTGGAGTGACAGGTCGCTGTTGTGGAGTGACAGGTCGCTGTTGTGGGGTGACAGGTCACTGTGGAGTGGCAGGTATAGGTGTGGTACCATACTTTTCGCTATCTGCTTGATGACATTTAAGTGAATTCGCATATCTTTTCGCTTCCCAGTCTTTATTTCGTACATGTTGAGGGCATTGAGCATTGCAATGTCAACAAGGTGGAAAAACACTTTTATATACCACTTGCACTCCTAGCATACAGTCAACAAAGCCTATTATCATGTCACACTTGTGACTAGTCGCATATTGTTTGTATAGTCGATGACAACAGCTGGCTTTTCAATAGGTTCATTGTTGAGCCTGCTCAGTCTGTCTGTCTGTACCATCTCGTTTCTGTGGATGGTTGACAGCAATGTCACGTCCCGTTTGTCATGCCATGATAGTGCCATGATGTCATTGGAATGAAACGCCTGCACTACACTTCCTCCCGTGAACTTTGACATGTGTTTTCTATTTCTTCTCACTGTTCCACATATATCAGTATTGTTCACACGTAGGAAATCAGTGAGCATAGGGCTTGTGTACCATTGTCTGTGAACAATGTATGGCCCTCCAAGGTATGGTTGCATCATCTTGCGAACAACATCACCAGAAATGCCCAACATGCGCCTGGTTTCTTGAGTGTATTTTTCCTGTGTAGATAATGACATCCAACACAATACCAGTCTCACAGTCACACATAACAAACAGTTTTATACCAAAGCGATTACGTTTGCTTGGTATATATTGTTTGAATGACAGTCGTCCTTGAACAGAACCAAGGACTCATCAACAACAATGTTCTTGAATGGATAAAAGAAGGCTGAATTTTTGCTTGACATACATAAACAATTCCCGGATTTTGTAGAGAGATCATTTGGTTTGGTGTATTCCTGTCAGAGAAGTGCAACATTCTTAGCAACAGAATGAATCTGTTGCAGGGAAGGAGGTCAGGGAAGACTGGAGTGCAAAAAGTGGTCTGTGGACCAGTAGTTTGCTATATTGTTCTTATATGTATGTGACATAAGCATGACAGTGCCAAGGAATAAATACATTTCAGCCACAATTGTATCTTTCCACCTGCGAGCCGTGACGATTCTGTAACATCTACATGGTCCTTTGTATACTGGTAGTCAGGTTGGTCTGGGTAACAATCAGTTTCATTATCGGCTAATCAAAGTATAGTTGAAAATAGTCTAACTCTGTAGACTCATCAGTGATGGGACAGTGTGGCATGATGCCACTTCCACTGCCATCAAAATTGAAAGGATGTGGTACGAAATGGTGTATGTTCAGTCCAATTCCATTCACGATCAGATGGTGGGGTGGCCCTGTGGCATGGGACGTAGGGGAGCAGGAGGGGGACGGGAAAGGGGCCAGCACATGGCTGAGAGGGTGCCGCGTGGTCCTTGTCTGTCTGCACCGCCATGTGGTCCAGGCATCGTGCCACCCACCACTTCTTCCTCCATCCCAGCATACTCTCCTTCATTATCACTATCACTGTCAGCGGCAGGGGTTTTGGAACGTGACCTCCCTAAGACCCTTGTTCTGACTGCATATGGCACAATGCCTGAGCGTAGGTTATGATGCCCAAAAGTACGTTTCACGGGGGAATTTGATACTCACTGTCACTCGACAAATCATCTATGGGCATAAAATCGATTTCATCATCGTCACTTATATCAGCTTCACTATCGTCACTATAACACATGGAAAATGATAATTTCCTCTTCGGAGTTGCCTTTGGGTAGCAACACTAGCAACCCCAGAGGTGCTGGGCTGAGGTCTGTGGCCACATGGCCACCCAGATGTGCTGGGCTGAGGGTCTGGTATGGCCACACTGTCCACACTGATCACCCCAGAGGTGATGGGCTGAGGGTCATCTGGGTTCTCATCAATAGTTTCACTGAATTCCTTGATTATTAGTGGCTATATCACTGTCTAATCCACTAACCTCGCGTTCTGTTTCATTTTCCGGGAATAGTAGAGTGTTAATACGACGAGGCGTGAGTGAATCACGGGGTTTGCCATGATGTTGACCCAAGATGGGCTGAAACTAACTGGGGCTACCATGCGTACCCTGGCATCCCCGATTTTTCATACTGCGCACACTGAGTGCAGACCCATTCTCTCATGTCTGGCGACTCAGGCCTATGGCTAAATTTGAATGAATGAAAAATAAAAAAGTAGATCTACGTTAGGGGAGTATGCACGTGAACGTATATCTACTGTGGACAGTTTAAGGGTTAATCCCTGAAACCAAAGGGTCCACTGTACAAAGAACTGACCATATACTACTTACTCAAGTAGATGCGAGCTGCAGTGTAATACAACAAAGTTTGAACAAAGATCTGATGGCATGGTATACTGGTACATATAAAAGTGCACTTTCATTGAATATTATAAAACATAGCCCGAGATGGGATGGATAACAGGAGCATAATTTGGGTTCTTTAAACAAACATAAACATGGGAAAACTGGGAGAGCAATACCTGAAGCTCACCCTTGTTACCTCTGAGGCCTTGGATATTCCCTGTAAATAGAGCCATGATTTGAGAAGAGAAGGATGCAGGAATATGAAGCAATAATATCTACAGACTAGAAGGTTAGTAAAGTCACATGTGGAGGACGCGGAAACGAGTAAGCAGTGAAGGATTGGAACGAGGCGAAGAAAAGAGTTGTGCAGATGGAGTAGAAGAGAAAAGTAGTGACGGGGGGTGGATCAGTGTCCATCAATGGTTTAGTCTCCTCAATATATTAGGAGATAACTCAAGTGTTCAGAGGACAAGGACGTTGTGTGTGAGACGACATTGGGATAGAAGGGGAGTGTGAGTAAAGATCGGGTCGATGATGGATGTTACCAAAGAAGGAGGGGAGGAAAGGTGAAAGAACTTGGGATGAAGCTTGGGAGGGTACAGGGGAGGAAGAAACCTGCAGGAACAGAAGAGGAAGAAACTTGGGAGGGGACAGGAGAGGAAGGGACTGTATGAGGGGAAGGATGAACCTCAAACTCATAACAGAGCTAGTAAGAGGTAAAGAACCGCTTCAGAGACTGGAAAGGAGAAATGTCCAGGTAGGATAAGTGAAGAAGTTAAGGAGATTTACACTTTGTGGACTGTTTGGACACTGGAGAAGTAGAGGGCGAAGGGGAGGAGCTGTTGTGCGAGGTCTTGTAGACAAAGAAACTTGTGAGCGAGATGAAAATTTGAGAACAGTAGGAGGTGCCAAGGTACAACCTCGGGTCTAGGACTGCAAAAGAGCTAGATACAGAGGTGACTGTGGAAGGCATAACCACAGGAAGACTGTGGGAATTTGGGACCCCCAGAGGTTGGGGCCTCTTAGTAACTCGAGAATAAGAATGCAGGAAAGTCTCCCTGGGCGTAGATGAGAGACTGCCATGGCGTAAGTAAAACTTTCTATCTCTTTGAGATAATGGATTTCTATTCATTTAAGTAAACTTACAACAACAAGAATAAGATGGGTGAGCTTCATTACAATTAAGGCAAGAGGGGGACTACAAAACGATTGCTATGGTCTTGGCACCACAGACTGGCATTCCAATGGAATTGCAATATTTCTGGATGGCAAATGTGGGATTTCCACTGTTTGGTGGAGGTCAACTTTGGACTTGTAGACAGTGTCCCCTGATATAAACTGAGGCGGAAGCTCACAGCAGTCAAAAATTAAGTGAGCTACACTGCAGGGATAGCATCTCCACCCGTAAGCAGGGGACTAGTGTCTACGCAAAACCTTCTGTTTAGGCTGGGAAAACTTAAACTGGAACAAAATCCACGTCTTCGTGGGTGGGAAAAAACTAAAAAATCAACAGGTCGCAATTTTTATATCAAAGAAAGGATTACCAACTTCCTTGAAAATAATTCCATTTCATTAGCCTATTGTCCTCCAAAAAATACGTGTGGGATTGTGTTTTAACCCACTTTGGAAATTTTTTACTAACTTTTTACTACCATAAACCCCAAATATTTTTATTTTTTCTTTTTTTTAATTTTTTTAAAATAAATCAAATCTTCTTAAGTTTTTTATTATATTTACTATCTGTCCCTTTAATTTTTAACCCCTTTATATATTTCTTGAAATATTCCCAAAATCAATACCATACCCTTTCATCCAATAATTCCCTTTTTTTTTTTAATTCGGTCTTTAAAAAGTTTTATTTTTTTTTTTATATTTAAAATTT
>WNWK01041777.1:0-16286 GCA_009830355.1 Cherax destructor | reverse complement strand
AAAATAGTTTTTCAGAAAATCCTTTGAAAATGCCTTGAATCATCAAAAATGCAATAAAATAACGTTTTATAGCATTTTTAATATTTATAAATTATTTACATATTTTTAAAAAATCCAATTAAAAATCTATAAAAATCAATATTAATTTAGAATATTTCATATTATTTTCCAAAAATACATGAAACATTAAAAAGCTCAGAAAAATGTGCTAAAATCGTATTTTATTGCATATTTCGACGTTTTAGAGCGGTTTGAGTGCTTTTCTGGCAAAACTCATTTTTAGCTAATATAATTAGATTTTCACACTTTTAAATAGAATTTCTACTGCAATTGAAATTAATGGGAAAAATAAGCAAAATTTAATGATTTTTCTTTTAGGAAGCTTACTCATAGGTGTATTTTATTCTAAAAATTGTTTTTTAGAAAATCCTTGAAAATGCCTTAAATCGTCAAAAATGCAATAAAATAAAGTTTCATAACATTTTTGAATAGTTATAAATTATTTACATATTTTTAAAATCCAATTAAAAATCTATAAAAATCAATATTAATTTAGAATATTTCATATTATTTTCCAAAAATACATGAAACAATAAAAAGCTCAGGAAAATGTGCTAAAATCGTATTTTATTGCATATTTCGACGATTTAGAGCGGTTTGAGTGCTTTTCTGGGAAAACTGATTTTTAGCTAAAATACTTAGATTTTCACACTTTTAAATAGAATTTCATGCAATTGAAATTTATGGGAAAAGTAGAAATTTAATGATTTTCTTTTAGGAAGCTTACTCATAGGTGTATTTTATTTTAAAAATTGTTTTTCGAAAATCCTTGAAAATGCCTTAAATCGTCAAAAATGCAATAAAATCAAGTTTTTAGCATTTTTGAATAATTAATAATTATTTAACTATTTTAAAATATCCCATTAAAAATCTTTAAAAATAAATATTTTTATAGAATATTTCATATTATTTTCCAAAAATACATGAAACATTAAAAGCTCAGAAAAATGTGCTAAAATCGTATTTTATTGCATATTTCGACGTTTTAGAGCGGTTTGAGTGCTTTTCTGGCAAAACTCATTTTTAGCTAATATAATTAGATTTTCACACTTTTAAATAGAATTTCTACTGCAATTGAAATTTATGGGAAAAGTAAGCGAAATTTAATGATTTTCTTTTAGGAAGCTTACTCATAGGTGTATTTTATTTTAAAAAATTGTTTTTCAGAAAATCCTTGAAAATGCCTTAAATCGTCAAAAATGCAATAAAATAAAGTTTCATAACATTTTTGAATAGTTATAAATTATTTACATATTTTTAAAAATCCAATTAAAAATCTATAAAAATCAATATTAATTTAGAATATTTCATATTATTTTCCAAAATACATGAAACATTAAAAAGCTCAGAAAAATGTGCTAAAATCGTATTTTATTGCATATTTCGACGATTTAGAGGGTTTGAGTGCTTTTCTGGCAAAACTCATTTTTAGCTAAAATACTTAGATTTTCACACTTTTAAATAGAATTTCTACTGCAATTGAAATTTATGGGAAAAGTAGAAATTTAATGATTTTCTTTTAGGAAGCTTACTCATAGGTGTATTTTATTTTAAAAATTGTTTTCAGAAAATCCTTGAAAATGCCTTAAATCGTCAAAAATGCAATAAAATCAAGTTTTTTAGCATTTTTGAATAATTAATAATTATTTAACTATTTTTAAAATATCCCATTAAAAATCTTTAAAAATCAATATTTTTATAGAATATTTCATATTATTATCGAAAAATACATTAAACATTAAAAAGCTCAGAAAAATGTTCTAAAATCGTATTTTATTGCATATTTCGACGTATTAGGGCGGTTTGAGTGCTTTTCTGGCAAAACTCATTTTTTAGCTAAAATACTTAGATTTTCACACTTTTAAATAGAATTTCTACTGCAATTGAAATTTATGAGAAAAGTAAGCAAAATTTTATGATTTTCTTTTAGGAAGCTGACTCATAGGTATATTTTATCTAAAAAAATAGTTTTTCAGAAAATCCTTTGAAAATGCCTTGAATCGTCAAAAAATGCAATAAAATAACGTTTCATAGCATTTTTGAATAGTTATAAATTATTTACATATTTTTAAAAAATCCAATTAAAAATCTATAAAAATCAATATTAATTTAGAATATTTCATATTATTTTCCAAAAATACATGACACATTAAAAAGCTCAGAAAAATGTGCTAAAATCGTATTTTATTGCATATTTCGACGTTTTAGAGCGGTTTGAGTGCTTTTCTGGCAAAACTCATTTTTTAGCTAATATAATTAGATTTTCACACTTTTAAATAGAATTTCTACTGCAATTGAAATTTATGGGAAAAGTAAGCGAAATTTAATGATTTTCTTTTAGGAAGCTTACTCATAGGTGTATTTTATTTTAAAAAATTGTTTTTCAGAAAATCCTTGAAAATGCCTTAAATCGTCAAAAATGCAGTAAAATAAAGTTTCATAGAATTTTTGAAGTTATAAATTATTTACATATTTTTAAAAAATCCAATTAAAAATCTATAAAAATCAATATTAATTTAGAATATTTCATATTATTTTCCAAAAATACATGAAACATTAAAAGCTCAGAAAATGTGCTAAAATCGTATTTTATTGCATATTTCGACGTTTTAGAGCGGTTTGAGTGCTTTTCTGGCAAAACTCATTTTTTAGCTAAAATACTTAGATTTTCACACTTTTAAATAGAATTTCTACTGCAATTGAAATTTATGGGAAAAGTAAGCAAAATTTTATGATTTTCTTCTAGGAAGATTACTCCTAGATATATTTTATCTAAAAAAATAGTTTTTCAGAAAATCCTTTGAAAATGCCTTGAATCGTCAAAAAATGCAATAAAATAACGTTTCATAGCATTTTTGAATAGTTATAAATTATTTACATATTTTTAAAAAATCCAATTAAAAATCTATAAAAATCAATATTAATTTAGAATATTTCATATTATTTTCCAAAAATACATGAAACATTAAAAAGCTCAGAAAAATGTGCTAAAATCGTATTTTATTGCATATTTCGACGTTTTAGAGCGGTTTGAGTGCTTTTCTGGCAAAACTCATTTTTTAGCTAATATAATTAGATTTTCACACTTTTAAATAGAATTTCTACTGCAATTGAAATTTATGGGAAAAGTAAGCGAAATTTAATGATTTTCTTTTAGGAAGCTTACTCATAGGTGTATTTTATTTTAAAAAATTGTTTTTCAGAAAATCCTTGAAAATGCCTTAAATCGTCAAAAATGCAATAAAATAAAGTTTCATAACATTTTTGAATAGTTATAAATTATTTACATATTTTTAAAAAATCCAATTAAAAATCTATAAAAATCAATATTAATTTAGAATATTTCATATTATTTTCCAAAAATACATGAAACATTAAAAAGCTCAGAAAAATGTGCTAAAATCGTATTTTATTGCATATTTCGACGATTTAGAGCGGTTTGAGTGCTTTTCTGGCAAAACTCATTTTTTAGCTAAAATACTTAGATTTTCACACTTTTAAATAGAATTTCTACTGCAATTGAAATTTATGGGAAAAGTAAGCGAAATTTAATGATTTTCTTTTAGGAAGCTTACTCATAGGTGTATTTTATTTTAAAAAATTGTTTTTCAGAAAATCCTTGAAAATGCCTTAAATCGTCAAAAATGCAATAAAATCAAGTTTTTTAGCATTTTTGAATAATTAATAATTATTTAACTATTTTTAAAATATCCCATTAAAAATCTTTAAAAATCAATATTTTTATAGAATATTTCATATTATTATCGAAAAATACATTAAACATTAAAAAGCTCAGAAAAATGTTCTAAAATCGTATTTTATTGCATATTTCGATGTATTAGGGCGGTTTGAGTGCTTTTCTGGCAAAACTCATTTTTTAGCTAAAATACTTAGATGTTCACACTTTTAAATAGAATTTCTACTGCAATTGAAATTTATGGGAAAAGTAAGCAAAATTTTATGATTTTCTTTTAGGAAGCTGACTCATAGGTATATTTTATCTAAAAAAATAGTTTTTCAGAAAATCCTTTGAAAATGCCTTGAATCGTCAAAAAATGCAATAAAATAACGTTTCATAGCATTTTTGAATAGTTATAAATTATTTACATATTTTTAAAAAATCCAATTAAAAATCTATAAAAATCAATATTAATTTAGAATATTTCATATTATTTTCCAAAAATACATGACACATTAAAAAGCTCAGAAAAATGTGCTAAAATCGTATTTTATTGCATATTTCGACGTTTTAGAGCGGTTTGAGTGCTTTTCTGGCAAAACTCATTTTTTAGCTAATATAATTAGATTTTCACACTTTTAAATAGAATTTCTACTGCAATTGAAATTTATGGGAAAAGTAAGCGAAATTTAATGATTT
The DNA here is from genome assembly GCA_009830355.1 of Cherax destructor. Classification (NCBI taxonomy): domain Eukaryota; kingdom Metazoa; phylum Arthropoda; class Malacostraca; order Decapoda; family Parastacidae; genus Cherax; species Cherax destructor. The sequence goes on along the minus strand of WNWK01041777.1, from coordinate 11,848 downwards.
TCTTTTAGGAAGCTTACTCATAGGTGTATTTTATTTTAAAAAATTGTTTTTCAGAAAATCCTTGAAAATGCCTTAAATCGTCAAAAATGCAGTAAAATAAAGTTTCATAGAATTTTTGAAGTTATAAATTATTTACATTTTATTAACACATCGGCCGATTCCCACCAAGGCAGGGTGGCCCGAAAAAGAAAAACTTTCATCATCATTCACTCCATCACTGTCTTGCCAGAAGGGTGCTTTACACTACAGTTATAAAACTGCAACATTAACACCCCTCCTTCAGAGTGCCGGCACTGTACTTCCCATCTCCAGAACTCAAGTCCGGCCTGCCGGTTTCCTGAATCCCTTCATAAATGTTACTTTGCTCACACTCAACAGCACGTCAAGTATTAAAAACCATATGCCTCCATTCACTCCTATCAAATACGCTCACACATGCTTGCTGGAAGTCCAACCCCCTCGCACACAAAACTTCCTTTACCCCCTCCCTCCAACCTTTCCTAGGCCGACCCCTACCCCGCCTTCCCTCCACTACAGATTTATACACTCTCGAAGTCACTCTGTCTCGTTCCATTCTCTCTACATGTCCAAACCACCTCAACAACCCCTCCTCAGCTCTCTGGACAATCGTTTTGGTAATCCCGCACCTCCTCTAATTTCCAAACTCCGAATTCTCTGCATTATATTCACACTACATTGACCTCAGACATGACATCTCCACTGCCTCCAGCCTTCTCCTCGTTGCAACATTCATCACCCATGCTTCACACCCATATAAGAGCGTTGGTATAACTATACTCTCATACATTCCCCTCTTTACTTCCATGGACAAGGTTCTTTGTCTCCACAGACTCCGAAGTGCTCCACTCACCCTTTTCCCCTCATCAATTCTATGATTCACCTCATCCTTCATAGACCCATCCGCCGACATGTCCACTCCCAAATATCTGAATACATTCACCTCCTCCATACTCTCTCCCTCCAATCTGATATCTAATCTTTCGTCACCTATTCTTTTTGTTATCCTCATCACCTTACTCTTTCCTATATTCACTTTCAATTTTCTTCTTTTACACACCCTACCAAATTCATCCACCAACCTCTGCAGCTTCTCTTCAGAATCTCCCAAAGCACAGTGTCATCAGCAAAAAGCAACTGTGACAACTCCCACTTTGTATTTGCTTCTTTATCTTTTAGCCCAACACCTCTTGCCAAGACCCTCGCATTCACTTCTCTACAACCCCATCTATAAATATATTGAACAACCACGGTGACATCACACATCCTTGTCTAAGGCCCACTTTTACTGGGAAATAGTCCCTTCCCTCCTACACACTCTAACCTGAGCCTCACTATCCTCATAAAAACTCTTCACTGCTTTCAGTAACCTTCCTCCTATTCCATACACCTGCAACATCTGCCACATTGCCCCCTATCTACCCTATCATACGCCTTTTCCAAATCCATAAATGCCACAAAAACATCTTTACCCTTATCCAAATACTGTTCACCTATATGTTTCACTGTAAACACTTGGTCTACACACCCCCTACCTTTCCTAAAGCCCCCTTGTTCATCTGCTATCCTGCTTTCTGTTTTACTCTTAATTCTTTCAATAATAACTCTACCATACACTTTACCAGGTACACTCAACAGACTTATTCCCCTATAATTTTTGCACTCTCTTTTGTCCCCTTTGCCTTTTAAAAAATCCAATTAAAAATCTATAAAAATCAATATTAATTTAGAATATTTCATATTATTTTCCAAAAATACATGAAACATTAAAAAGCTCAGAAAAATGTGCTAAAATCGTATTTTATTGCATATTTCGACGTTTTAGAGCGGTTTGAGTGCTTTTCTGGCAAAACTCATTTTTTAGCTAAAATACTTAGATTTTCACACTTTTAAATAGAATTTCTACTGCAATTGAAATTTATGGGAAAAGTAAGCAAAATTTTATGATTTTCTTCTAGGAAGATTACTCCTAGATATATTTTATCTAAAAAAATAGTTTTTCAGAAAATCCTTTGAAAATGCCTTGAATCGTCAAAAAATGCAATAAAATAACGTTTCATAGCATTTTTGAATAGTTATAAATTATTTACATATTTTTAAAAAATCAATTAAAAATCTATAAAAATCAATATTAATTTAGAATATTTCATAATATTTTCCAAAATACATGAAACATTAAAAAGCTCAGAAAAATGTGCTAAAATCGTATTTTATTGCATATTTCGACGTTTTAGAGCGGTTTGAGTGCTTTTCTGGCAAAACTCATTTTTTAGCTAATATACTTAGATTTTCACACTTTTAAATAGAATTTCTACTGCAATTGAAATTTATGGGAAAAGTAAGCGAAATTTAATGATTTTCTTTTAGGAAGCTTACTCATAGGTGTATTTTATTTTAAAAAATTGTTTTTCAGAAAATCCTTGAAAATGCCTTAAATCGTCAAAAATGCAATAAAATAAAGTTTCATAACATTTTTGAATAGTTATAAATTATTTACATATTTTTAAAATCCAATTAAAAATCTATAAAAATCAATATTAATTTAGAATATTTCATATTATTTTCAAAAATACATGAAACATTAAAAAGCTCAGAAAATGTGCTAAAATCGTATTTTATTGCATATTTCAACGATTTAGAGCAGTTTGAGTGCTTTTCTAGCAAAACTCATTTTTAGCTAAAATACTTAGATTTTCACACTTTTAAATAGAATTTCTACTGCAATTGAAATTTTGGGAAAAGTAAGAAAAATTAAATGATTTTCTTTTAGGAAGCTTACTTATAGGTGTATTTTATCTAAAAAATTGTTTTCAGAAAATCCTTGAAAATGCCTAAATCGTAAAAATGCAATAAACAAGTTTATAGCATTTTAATAATTAATATATATTTAACTATTTTAAATCATTAAAATCTTTAAAAATCAATATTTTTATAGAATATTTCATATTATTTGGAAAATACATGAAACATTAAAACTCAGAAATTGAAGAATTCATATTAGCATATTTTTAATAAAATCCATTAAAAATCTTTAAAAATCAATATTATTTAGAATATTTCAATATTTTCAAAAATACATGAAACATTAAAAAGCTCAGAAAAATGTGCTAAAATCGTATTTTTGCATATTTCGACGATTTAGAGCGGTTTGAGTACTTTTCTAGCAAAACTCATTTTTTAGCTAAAATACTTAGATTTTCACACTTTTAAAAAGAATTTCTACTGCAATTGAAATTTATGGGAAAAGTAAGCAAAATTTAATGATTTTCTTTTAGGAAGCTTACTTATAGGTATATTTTATCTAAAAAAATAGTTTTTCAGAAAATCCTTTGAAAATGCCTTGACTCGTCAAAAAATGCAATAAAATCAAGTTTTAAAGCATTGTTGAATATTTCAAATTTATTTATCCATTTTAAAAAATTCCCATTAAAAATCTTTAAAAATCAATATTTTTATAGAATATTTCATATTATTTTCGAAAAATACATGAAACATTAAAAAGCTCAGAAAAATGTGCTAAAATAGTATTTTATTGCTTTTTTCAACGATTTAGAGCAGTTTGAGTGCTTTTCTGGCAAAACTCATTTTTTAGCTAAAATACTTAGATTTTCACACTTTTAAATAGAATTTCTACTGCAATTGAAATTTATGGAAAAGTAAGCAAAATTTAATGATTTTCTTTAGGAAGCTTACTATAGGTGTATTTTATCTAAAAAATTAGTTTTCAGAAAATCCTTGAAAATGCCTTATATCGTCAAAAATACAATAAAATCAAGTTTTATAGCATTTTTAATATTATAATTATTTAACTATTTTTAAAAATTCCCATTAAAAATCTTTAAAAATCAATATTTTTATAGAATATTTCATATTATTTTCGAAAAATACATGAAACATTAAAAGCTCAGAAAACTGTGCTAAAATAGTATTTTATTGCTTTTTCAACGATTTAGAGCAGTTTGAGTGCTTTTCTGGCAAAACTCATTTTTAGCTAAAATACTTAGATTTTCACACTTTTAAATATAATTTCTACTACAATTGAAATTTATGGGAAAAGTAAGCAAAATTTAATGATTTTCTTTAGAAGCTTACTTATAGGTGTATTTTATCTAAAAAAATTGTTTTTCAGAAAATCATTGAAAATGCCTTAAATCGTCAAAAAATGCAATAAAATCAAGTTTTATAGCATTTTTTTATTAATTCATAATTATTTAACTATTTTTAAAAAATCATATTAAAAATCTTTAAAACTCAATATTTTTTTAGAATATTTCATATTATTTTCGAAAAATACATGAAACATTAAAAAGCTCAGAAAAATGTGCTAAAATAGTATTTTATTGCATATTTCGACGTTTTAGTAATTTTTTTTTTTTTTTTTTTTTTTTTTTTTTTTTTTTTTTTTTTTTTTTTTTTTTTTTTTTTAACTATTTTTAAAAATCCCCATTAAAAATCTTTAAAAATCAATATTTTTATAGAATATTTCATATTATTTTCGAAAAATACATGAAACATTAAAAGATCAGAAAATGTGCTAAAATAGTATTTTATTGCATATTTCGACGTTTTAGAGCGGTTTGAGTGCTTTTCTTTCAAAACTCATATTTTAGCTAAAATACTTAGATTTTCACACTTAAAATAGAATTTCTACTGCAATTGAAATTTTTGGGAAAAGTAGCAAAATTTAATGATTTTCTTTTAGGAAGCTTACTTATAGGTGTATTTTATCTAAAAAATTATTTTCAGAAAATCTGAAAATGCCGAATCATAAAAAAATGCAATAAAATCAAGTTTTATAGCATTTTTGAATATTTATAATGTTTTTACATATTTTTAAAAAATCCCTTTAAAAATCTATAAAAATCATTATTTTAATAGAATATTTCATATTTTCCATAAATACATGAAACATTAAAAAGCTCAGAAAAATGTGCTAAAATCGTATTTTATTGCATATTTCGACGTTTTAGAGCGGTTTAGTGCTTTTCTGGCAAAACTCATTTTTTAGCTAAAATACTTAGATTTTCACACTTTTAAATGGAATTTCTACTGCAATTGAAATTTATGGGAAAAGTATGAAAAAACTTATGATTTTCTTTTAGGAAGCTTACTCATAGGTATATTTTATCTAAAAAAATAGTTTTTCAGAAAATCCTTTGAAAATGCCTTGACTCGTCAAAAAATGCAATAAAATCAAGTTTTAAAGCATTTTTGAATATTTCATAATTATTTAACTATTTTTAAAAATTCCCATTAAAAATCTTTAAAAATCAATATTTTTATAGAATATTTCATATTATTTTCGAAAAATACATGAAACATTAAAAAGCTCAGAAAAATGTGCTAAAATAGTATTTTATTGCTTTTTCGACGATTTAGAGCGGTTTGAGTGCTTTTCTGTCAAAACTCATTTTTTAGCTAAAATACTTAAATTTTCACACTTTTAAATAGAATTTCTACTGCAATTGAAATTTATGGGAAAAGTATGAAAAATTTAATGATTTTCTTTTAGGAAGCTTACTTATAGGTGTATTTTATCTAAAAAAATAGTTTTTCAGAAAATCCATGAAAATGCCTTAAATCGTCAAAAAATGCAATAAAATCAAGTTTTATAGCATTTTTGAATATTTATTAATTATTTACATATTTTTAAAAAATCCCATTAAAAATCTTTAAAAATCAATATTTTTATAGAATATTTCATATTATTTTCGAAAAATGTGCTAAAATCGTATTTTATTGCATATTTCGACGTTTTAGAGCGGTATGAGTACTTTTCTGCCAAAACTCATTTTTTAGCTAAAATACCTTGATTTTCACACTTTTAAATAGAATTTCTACTGCAATTGAAATTTATGGGAAAAGTAAGCAAAATTTTATGATTTTCTTTTAGGAAGCTTACTCATAGGTATATTTTATCTAAAAAAATAGTTTTTCAGAAAATCCTTTGAAAATGCCTTGAATCGTCAAAAATGCACTAACTACTTTTAAAAAATCCCATTAAAAATCTTTAAAAGTCAATATTTTTATAGAATATTTCATATTATTTTCGAAAAATACATAAAACATTAAAAAGATCAGAAAAATGTGCTAAAATCGTATTTTATTGCATATTTCGACGATTTAGAGCGGTTTGAGTGCTTTTCTGACAATACTCATTTTTTAGCTAAAATACTTAGATTTTCACACTTTTATATAGAATTTCCACTGCAATTGAAATTTATGGGAAAAGTAAGCAAAGTTTTATGATTTTCTTTTAGGAAGCTTACTCATATGTATATTTTATCTATTTTTTTTTTTTTAGGAAAATCCTTGAAAATACAATGAATTGTTAAAAAATGCAATAAAATAATGATTTATAGCATTTTTGAATATTTATAAATGATTTACATATTTTTAAAAAATCCAATTAAAAATCTACTGCAATTGAAATTTATGCTGAAACATTAAAAAGCTCAGAAAAATGTGCTAAAATCGTATTTTATTCCATATCTCGACGTTTTACAGCGGTTTGAGTGCTTTTTTGGCAAAATTCATTTTTTTAGCTAAAATACTTAGATTTTCAAACTTTTAAATAGAATTTCTTCTGCAATTGAAATTTATAAGAAAAGTAAGCAAAATTTAATGATTTTCTTTAAGGAAGCTTACTTATAGGTGTATTTTATCTAAAACAAATTGTTTTTCAGAAAATCCTTGAAAATGCCTTATATCGTCAAAAATGCAATAAAATCAAATTTTATAGCATTTTTTAATATTTCATAATTATTTAACTATTTTTTAAAAATCCCATTAAAAATCTATAAAAATCAATATTTTTATAGAATATTTCATATTATTTTCGAAAAATACATGAAACATTAAAAAGCTCAGAAAAATGTGCTAAAATGGCATTTTATTGCATTTTTCGACGATTTAGAGCGGTTTGAGTGCTTTTCTGGCAAAACTCATTTTTTAGCTAAAATAATTAGATTTTCACACTTTTAAATAGAATTTCTACTGCAATTGAAATTTATGGGAAAAGTAAGCAAAATTTTATGATTTTCTTTTAGGAAGCTTACTCATATGTATATTTTATCTATTTTTTTTTTCAGAAAATCCTTGAAAATACAATGAATTGTCAAAAAATGCAATAAAATAACGATTTATAGCATTTTTGAATATTTATAAATGATTTACATATTTTTAAAAAATCCCATTAAAAATGTACTGCAATTGAATTTTATGGGAAAAGTAAGCAAAATTTTATGATTTTCTTTTAGGAAGCTTACTCATAGGTGTATTTTATCTAAAAAATTGTTTTTCAGAAAATCCTTGAAAATGCCTTAAATCGTCAAAAAATGCAATAAAATAACGTTTTATAGCATTTTTGAATATTTATAAATGATTTGCATATTTTTAAAAAATCCCATTAAAAATCTGTAAAAATCAATATTAATTTAGAATATTTCATATTATTTTTCAAAAATACATGAAACATTAAAAAGCTCAGAAAAATGTGCTAAAATGGCTTTTTAAGGCATATTTCAACGTTTTAGAGCGGTTTGAGTGCTTTTCTGACAAAACTCATTTTTTAGCTAAAATACGTAGATTTTCAAACTTTTAAATAGAATTTCTACTGCAATTGAAATTTATGGGAAAAGTAAGCTAAATTGTATTATTTTTTTTGGGGGGGGAAGCTTACTCATAGGTATATTTTATCTAAAAAATTGTTTTTTTTCAGAAAATCTTTGAAAATACAATAAAATGCAATAAAATAACGATTTATAGCATTTTTGAATATTTATTAATTATTTACATATTTTTAAAAAATCCCATTAAAAATCTAAAAATCAATATTTTTATAGAATATTTCATATTATTTTCGAAAATACATGAAACATTAAAAGCTCAGAAAAATGTGCTAAAATCGTATTTTATTGCATATTTCGACGTTTTAGAGCGGTTTGAGTGCTTTTCTGGCAAAACTCATTTTTTAGCTAAAATACTTAGATTTTCACACTTTTAAATAGAATTTCTACTGCAACTGAAATTTATGGGAAAAATAAGCAAAATTTAATGATTTTATTTTACGAAGCTTACTCCTAGGTGTATTTTATCTAAAAAAATAGTTTTTCAGAAAATCCTTGAAAATGCCTTAAATCGTCAAAAAATGCAATTAAATCAAGTTTTATAGCATTTTGGAATATTTATTATTTATTTATTAAATCGTCATAAAATGCAATTAAATCAAGTTTTATAGCATTTTTGAATATTTATTAATTATTTACATATTTTTTTTAAAATCCCATTAAAAATCAATAAAAAATCAATATTTTTTTAGAATATTTCATATAATTTTCGAAAAATACATGAAACATAAAGCTCAGAGTGCTTTTCTGGCAAAACTCATTTTTTAGCTAAAATACTTAGATTTTCACACTTTTAAATAGAATTTCTACTGCAATTGAAATTTATGGGAAAAGTAAGCAAAATTTTATGATTTTCTTTTAGGAAGCTTACTCATAGGTATATTTTATCTAAAAAATCGTTTTTCAGAAAATCCTTGAAAATGCCTTATATCGTCAAAAAATGCAATAAAATCAAGTTTTATAGCATTTTTAATATTTCATAATTATTTAACTATTTTTAAAAAAATCCCATTAAAAATCTTTAAAAATCAATATTTTTTAGAATATTTCATATTATTTTCAAAAAATACATGAAACATTAAAAAGCTCAGAAAAATGTGCTAAAATAGTATATTATTGCATTTTTCGACGATTTAGAGTGGTTTGAGTGCTTTTCTGGCAAAACTCATTTTTAGCTAAAATACTTAGATTTTCACACTTTTAAATAGAATTTCTACTGCAATTGAAATTTATGGGAAAAGTAAGCAAAATTTAATGATTTTCTTTTAGGAAGCTTACTCCTAGGTGTATTTTATCTAAAAAAATAGTTTTTTCAAAAAATACTTGAAAATGCCTTAAATCTTCAAAAAAATGCAATTAAATCAAGTTTTATAGCATTTTTTATTATGTATTAATTATTTACCTATTTTTAAAAAATCCCAATAAAAATCTATAAAAATCAATATTTTTATAGAATATTTCATAATATTTTCGAAAAATACATGAAACATTAAAAAGCTCAGAAAAATGTGCTAAAATCGTATTTTATTGCATATTTCGACGTTTTATGGCGGTTTGAGTACTTTTCTGGCAAAACTCATTTTTTAGCTAAAATAATTAGATTTTCACACTTTTAAATAGAATATCTACTGCAATTGAAATTTATGGGAAAAGTAAGTGAAATTTAATGATTTTCTTTTAGGAAGCTTACTCATAGGTGTATTTTATGTAAAAAAAAACTATTTTTTTTTAGAAAACCCTTGAAAATGCCTTAATCGAAAAAAAATGCAATAAAATAAATTTATAGTTTTTTTAATATTTAAAATTATTTATTTTTTTAAAAAACCCCATTAAAAATCTATAAAAAAATTTTTTTTAGAATATTTCATATTATTTTCAAAATCATGAAAATTAAAAGCTCAGAAAATTTTAAAATGGATTTTATTGTTTTTTCGACGTTTGGGAGCGTTTGATGTTTTCAAAAATTTTTTTTTAGCTAAAAATTATTTTTCCACTTTTAAATAAATTCTATAATTGAAATTTATGGGAAAAGTAAGGAAATTTTAAATTTTTTTTGGGGAAGTTACCAAGGGGTTATTTTTTTAAAAAAAAAATTTTTTTAAAAAAATCCTTGAAAACCCCAATTTAAAATGCAATAAAAAACATTTATAGCTTTTTTTAATATTTATAATTTTTAATTTTTTAAAAAAAACCCCATTAAAAATCTAAAAAAATTATTTTTTAGAATATTTCATATTTTTTTCCCAAAATACATGAAACATTAAAAGCTCAAAAAAGGCAAAATCGATTTTATTGCAATTTGACGTTTAAGGGTTTGATTTTTGGCAAAACTCTTTTTAGAAAAAATTTTAATTTTCACATTTTAAATAAATTTTTTACCTTAAATTTAGGGAAAAGTAAAAAATTTATGTTTTTTTTTTGGTTACTCTAGGTTTTTTATAAAAAAAATATTTTTTCAGAAAACTTTGTCCCTTAATCGAAAAAAAATGCAATAAAATAAATTTTTAAAGCATTTTTCAATATTTATTTTTTTTAAATTTTTTTAAAAACCCCCATTAAAATTTTTAAAAATTTAATATTTTTAAAATATTATATTTTTTCAAAAAATAAAAAAAAATCAAAAATTTAAAAAATATTTTTTTTTTTAAATTTTTAGACTTTAGTTTTTTCTTTTAAATTTTGAAAAACTTAAATTTTCCCCTTTTTAAAAAATTTCTATTTAATTAAATTTTGGGGGGGAAAAAAGAAAGCAAAATTTAATGATTTTTTTTTAGGAAGTTTTTATGGTTTTTTATCAAAAAAAATGTTTTTCAAAAATCCTTAAAATGCCAATTTTCAAAAAGAAAAAAATAATTTTAAAGCTTTTTTTAATTTTTCATAATTTTTAACTTTTTTAAAAATCCCTTAAAAATCTTTAAAAATAATTTTTTTTAGAATTTTTTATATTATTTTCAAAAAAATGAAACTTTAAAAATGTAAAAAAATTGAAAAAAGTATTTTATTGCATTTTCGAGTTTTAGAGGGTTTGGGTTTTTCAAAACTCTTTTTAAAATAAAATATTAATTTTAATTTTAAAAAATTTTACCAAAAATTAGGGAAAAGAAGGAAAATTTAATGATTTTCTTTGAAGTTACTCAATGTATTTTTATCAAAATTTTTTTTCAAAAATTGAAAAAATAACATTTAAAAAATGCAATAAAATAACGTTTTATAGCATTTTTAATATTTATAAATTTTTTAATATTTTTAAAAATCCCATTTAAAAAAAATTTTCCTAAAAAATTTTTAAAATTTTTAAAAATGGGAAAATTAAGCGAAATTGTATTATTTTTTTGGGGGGGAAGGTTTTATGGGAAAATATTTTTACTAAAAAAATTTTTTTTTTTTTTTCAAAAATTTTGGGAAAATAAAAATTAAAAATTTTAATAAAAAATATCAAAAATTTAAGCTTTTTGAAAAAATTTTTATTAATTTTTTATTTACATATTTTTAAAAATCCCATTAAAAATCTATAAAAATCAATATTTTTATAGAATATTTCATATTATTTTCGAAAAACATGAAACTTTAAAAAAGCTCAGAAAAATGTGCTAAAATGTATTTTATTGCATATTTACGTTTTAGGTGGTTTGAGTGTTTTTCTGGCAAAACTCTTTTTTAGCTAAAATATTTAGATTTTCACACTTTTAAATAGAATTTCTACTGCAATGAAATTTATAGGAAAAGTAAGCAAAATTTAATGATTTTCTTTAGGAAGCTTACTTATAGGTGTATTTTATCTAAAAAAAATAGTTTTTCAGAAAACTTTGAAAATGCTTGATCGTTAAAAAGGGAATAAAATCAAGTTTTAAGCATTTTAAATATTTCATAATTATTTAACTTTTTTAAAAAATCCCATTAAAAATCTTTGAAAATCAATTTTTTTATAGAATATTTCATATTATTTTCGAAAATACATGAAACTTTAAATAAAAATTCAATATAGAATTTTTCATTTTTCGATTTTAAGCGGGAGTGTTTTTTTGAAAAACTCATTTTTAGCTAAAATATTTAAATTTTCACACTTTAAAAAAATTTTTACCAATTTAAATTATGGGAAAGGTAAGCAAAATTTTATGATTTTCTTAAGAAGCTTACTCATAGGTTATTTTTATCTAAAAAAACAGAAAACCTTAAAATGTTTTACCAAAAATGAATAAAAT
>WNWK01041776.1:0-16289 GCA_009830355.1 Cherax destructor | reverse complement strand
AAATGAGTTTTGTTGATTGAGCTTCGGAATGAGAATGAGGGGGGTTTTTGGGCCCCAAAGTTTTGGGGGGCCCCCCAGTTACTACTCTTTTTTATATAATTCAAGAAAAGGATTACCTGGTACTCGACACAGCAATCTGAGTATTTTGTAAGTAATACCATCCTCACCAGGCGACGTGGGGTTGCCTTTGTTAGTGCTGCATCAAGTTAAATTTTTAAAATTAAAGGGGGAATGTTATCTTTTTCCCCTTGCTGGCATAAAAAAACCCCCAGTCTCCCCCTAGCATCTTTTTTTCCCCTTTAAATTTTCCCCTTTTTGGTACTGGGAAGTTTTCCCATGGCTTGATTTTAGCAGCCCAAGCACTATTGGCTCATTCGCCCTATGGGGAGGGGGAAAAACATCTGACCAGTTCTGTTCCCTTAAACCCAACTAACTTCCAAATAATCCTTCCTATTACAATGATCCTAAAAATTGGGAAAACCCCAAAATCGCTCCAGGAAATGGGCCCCCAATCTAAAAGAAAAAATCGTAAATCTGGAATGATAAAAAAACTTTCAAACTGCCCCGCCCTGCCAGAGAGCGTATGACAGAGCTGCGGCAAACTGACTGGCAACAATTTGTCAGTAGCCTCAGTGTTCACACCCCACTTAGTCGGGCATGGAGGGACAAACAGAATTAAAGTTCCAGGGGTTTCAGAAAGGCGGCTCTAAGTAGTTCTGAATACTGCTCACAAGGTCTCAACAGAGGAACACTCATAGGAATTATACCAGTCAGTCACATGTGCAACAAAGTCCTCATGTTGATCAGGGGAAATATTAAAACGTTTCCGTTTGAATATCCCACCAGGAAGGATAGTATTACCTATATCTAGTGAGGTTAGCCTTGGGAAATGGTCTGATGATATATGTCACAATGGAAGACACACAGCTGGCAGAAGTAATGTTAAAGCCAAGGCACAGATCCAGGACGCCTCTATAGATGTGTGGGTTCAAGGTCACCTACAATTTGCACATTATCATGACTATTTAACAGTGACAACAGTTGGTTACCATTACGATTACCAAACTGTGAGTTTCCAATGCTTTTGTGTCTTGCATTATAATCTCCAATAATAAGAGTAGGTTCAGACTGAGCACAAGTTGGGAGCTCCAAGTAATTGAACTTATCAGCAGGAGCATACAAGTTAAATACAGTGAGAGCAGAGTTCCCAATATACAATTCCTAACACCATGGTATTGTAGCCCCTCTGTTTTCTTATGTGTGAGAAGTTGTGTAGACACACAACATCAATGGGTTAAGTAGTTACTTTATGGTGAAGGTCAGGAAATCTTTTTCTAGATGACGCAATATTCCAACTTAAAATACACAGTTTATACGAATTTAGTTCCATTATAAAAGTCCAGAGATAGAATTCAATTTCTCAGCATAATGAAAAAACTTACTAAATAGCAAGCAAACATAATCAATATTTACAGTTTGATTTAAAAACACAATTTGAGTTTAGATTGTTTGTGTACAGCGAGAATGTAGGGGATAGGGCGCACCTCACCTTGCACGACAAACAATAATAATGTAGGGGCGCACCTCACCTTGCACGACAAACAATAATAATGTAGGGGCACACCTCACCTTGCACGACAAACAATAATAATGTAGGGGCGCACCTCACCTTGCACGACAAACAATAATAATGTAGGGGCGCACCTCACCTTGCACGACAAACAATAATAATGCAGGGGCACCTCACCTTGCACGACAAACAATAATAATGTAGGGGCGCACCAAACCTTGCACGACAAACAATAATAATGTAGGGGCGCACCTCACCTTGCACGACAAACAATAATAATGTAGGGGCGCACCTCACCTTGCACGACAAACAATAATAATGTAGGGGCACCTCACCTTGCACGACAAATAATAATAATGTAGGGGCACCTCACCTTGCACGACAAACAATAATAATGTAGGGGCACCTCACCTTGCACGACAAACAATAATAATGTAGGGGCGCACCTCACCTTGCACGACAAACAATAATAATGCAGGGGGTGCACCTCACCTTGCACGACAAACAATAATAATGTAGGGGCACCTCACCTTGCACGACAAACAATAATAATGTAGGGGCACCTCACCTTGCACGACAAACAATAATAATGTAGGGGCGCACCTCACCTTGCACGACAAACAATAATAATGTAGGGGCACCTCACCTTGCACGACAAACAATAATAATGTAGGGGCACCTCACCTTACACGACAAACAATAATAATGTAGGGGCGCCTCACCTTGCACGACAAACAATAATAATGTAGGGGCGCACCTCACCTTGCACGACAAACAATAATAATGTAGGGGCACCTCACCTTGCACGACAAACAATAATAATGCAGGGGGTGCACCTCACCTTACACGACAAACAATAATAATGCAGGGGGGCACCTCACCTTGCACGACAAACAATATTAATGCAGGGGCACCTCACCTTCACGACAAACAATAATAATGCAGGGGGTGCACCTCACCTTGCACGACAAACAATAATAATGCAGAGGCACCTCATCTTACACGACAAACAATAATAATGCAGGGGGTGCACCTCACCTTACACGACAAACAATAATAATGCAGAGGCACCTCATCTTACACGACAAACAATAATAATGCAGGGGGTGCACCTCACCTTACACGACAAACAATAATAATGTAGGGGTGCACCTCACCTTGCACGACAAACAATAATAATGTAGGGGCACCTCACCTTACACGACAAACAATAATAATGCAGGGGCACCTCACCTTACACGACAAACAATAATAATGCAGGGGGTGCACCTCACCTTGCACGACAAACAATAATAATGTAGGGGGTGCACCTCACCTTACACGACAAACAATAATAATGTAGGGGCACCTCACCTTACACGACAAACAATAATAATGCAGGGGCACCTCACCTTACACGACAAACAATAATAATGCAGGGGGCGCACCTCACCTTACACGACAAACAATAATAATGTAGGGGCACCTCACCTTACACAACAAACAATAATAATGCAGGGGGGGGACCTCACCTTACACAACAAACAATAATAATGCAGGGGCACCTCACCTTACACGACAAACAATAATAATGCAGAGACACCTCACCTTACACGACAAACAATAATAATGTAGGGGCACCTCACCTTACACAACAAACAATAATAATGCAGGGGGGGCACCTCACCTTACACAACAAACAATAATAATGCAGGGGCACCTCACCTTACACAACAAACAATAATAATGCAGGGGGGGCACCTCACCTTACACAACAAACAGTAATAATGCAGGGGCACCTCACCTTACACAACAAACAATAATAATGCAGAGGCACCTCACCTTACACGACAAACAATAATAATGTAGGGGCACCTCACCTTACACAACAAACAATAATAATGCAGGGGGGGCACCTCACCTTACACAACAAACAATAATAATGCAGAGGCACCTCACCTTACACGACAAACAATAATAATGTAGGGGCACCTCACCTTACACAACAAACAATAATAATGTAGGGGCACCTCACCTTACACGACAAACAATAATAATGTAGGGGCACCTCACCTTACACGACAAACAATAATAATGTAGGGGCACCTCACCTTGCACGACAAACAATAATAATGCAGGGGCACCTCACCTTGCACGACAAACAATAATAATGTAGGGGTGCACCTCACCTTACACGACAAACAAATAATGTAGGGGCACCTCACCTTACACGACAAACAATAATAATGCAGGGGCACCTCACCTTTCACGACAAACAATAATAATGCAGGGGCACCTCACCTTACACGACAAACAATAATAATGCAGGGGCACCTCACCTTACACAACAAACAATAATAATGCAGGGGCAGCTCACCTTACACGACAAACAATAATAATGCAGGGCGCCTCACCTTAACGACAAACAATAATAATGCAGGGCACCTCACCTTGCACGACAAACAATAATAATGCAGGGCACCTCACCTTGCACGACAAACAATAATAATGCAGGGCACCTCACCTTGCACGACAAACAACATAAACAGTTCCTTTACAAACAAGTGTATTTGTTTGTTTTGCTCTTGTGTCTCCTCCACTCCGCTGGTCTTGAGAGACATTAACAAGAACTGTGTTTGTTTTGTTGAGTTCTTTCTCGTGTGTTTGCGAACGTGTTTGTTATTGTTTTGCCTTACTTGTGTTTCCTCTTGTCTGTTTGTGTGATTTGTGTTCCTGTGGGAGTTTGTCTTGTATGTTGGCGCGATTTAAACGTGATTTGTGTGTGTATGTTTGGAGGTGTTTTGTTTGTTGTTGTTGTTGTTGTGTGTTTTATGTTGGCGTAATTTCTGTTTAGGTGTTTTGTATACTTATTGATGTGATTTGAGTGTTTGTGTGTGATTTGTCTGAGTTGTTGGATGGTGCTTTGTGTGTTTCCTGGTGCGATATATGTCTTTGTATTTGTGTGTGTGATTTACGTTTAGAATTTCTGTATTTGTGTTTGTGTGTGTGATTTATGTGACTGTAGGTAGTTAAGATATTTTTCCCACATGGCACTACCTAGTGGTAGTGCCAAGTGTAGTGCCATGTGTGGTGTCATGTGTGGTGCCATATGTGGTGCCATGTGTAGTGCCATGTGTGGTGCCATGTGTAGTGCCATGTGTGGTGCCATGTGTAGTGCCATGTGTAGTGCCATGTGTGGTGATAATCAGGCCCTCAGCCTAGACTCCATGGTGGAGGACTGATTACCTCAAACTCCTTTGATCTTCACCATTCTTCTTTGTATTGGACTGATGAAGCCACTGTGTGGCGAAACGTTTCCACAATAAAGATACCCAAATGTTGCACATGTACTCACCTAATTGTGGTTGCAGAGGTCGAGTCACAGCTCCTGGCTATCTGATATATGCTGCTGTGAAGAATTGCCTGCTGTCTGGATTGTGTAGGGGACACTTCGACAAATGTATTTGACAATTGTTGTATTAGTAACCATGAAATAACTTCAGTAATCTTGTTTATAGAGGTTGATGCTGTACACGAGCACATTTTGCAATTTATGGAGAATGTCTCTCTGGATCGGCTTCAAACCTTGAGCGGTGGATGGTGTTTGTTTTCCTTAGTGCTCGGCTTTGTAGTGCCTAGTCTAGCCCCTTGTATTTACTGTTTATGGTGATCGAGTGGTAGCTCCTGGCCCCACTACTTCTGAACTGTATTGACTGGTATTACTACTTTCTGTTTTCCCTGTGTCTTTGTGGTACCTACTCTTGAAACTGTGCGCTAGTTTGCCCAGCTGTCGTACCTCTTGGACGTCTCTCTCACACACACACACACACACACACACACACACTTCCCAGAAACACTTGAAGATAAAATCTAGTGTAATTTAATAATATAATTAGGAAGGTAATCAGTTAATTAGCGGGGAGGTTAAGTGAGGGATTTAAACCGTGACCGTGATGTCATGTTAAATGATGGGGAGGAGCGGGGAGGAGCGGGGAGGTGAGGAAAGTGGAGGTGGAAGCTGAGGTGGAGGAAGGAGGATAGGAGGGATGGGGAGGAGGATTGAACAAGAGAGAGGTAGAAGATGAAGGGTGATAAGTGAGGTGGAAATACTGGAGGAATGAAGGAAGACGAATGGAAGGTATGAAATAAAGGACTAGAGTAAACAACAAGATGAATGCAGGAAACAAACGAGTGACGCTACAAGACTGGCAAGGAAGGAAGGAAGGAAGGGCAAGGAACAAAGGAAGGAGGGAAGGAATTAGCAAACAGGACACATGACCATAACACTAGACACAGATCACTCCTCGATGTTCCCGTGTTCATCTAACACTATGTAAAAACTCAATGCATATAAAAGGCACGAAAATTTGGAATTCATTACCTGTCATTACAAAGAAACCCTGCCTGTACCCCAATTCAAAACGATGCTAAAAAACCACCTTCTCACCCAAACCTAAGTGCTCAATATCAAACATTCCCAACAAAGTAGAATAATCACTTAAATGTAAAAACCTGACTAATCACTTAAATGTAATAACCTGTTATGAATAATACATACTAAGCTAACTATTACCATAACATTTACATTATAATGACCACGTAAACTGTAACTGCAATGCAACTAATTGTTTTAAATTATCTCACTCAATTAGTTGCATTGCTATAATTAATTGATATGTTCAACTTATATTCAAACTTTATAACTTAGATACGCAATTATATTTATTTTATAAATTATCAACCATAACTTATTACCATGTAGTCTATAATTAAGTAGTCCTAAGAATGCCCACAATGCACAGCATATTAGGGGCTTTTGGCATGTACATATCATTAATAACTATGTAATAACTATGTATAACTATGTCTACCATGTATCATTGTACCATGTCTCAATAAAGTATTATTATTATTATTATTATTATTATTATTATTATTATTATTATTATTATTATATAATGATGGATGGATAAATAAATATAAGGATGGAAGTAGGATAGAATGAATAGAAGAGAGGATGGTAGGATGAATCTCTCTCTCTCATCCCTACCCATATTGTGTCCCATGTCTGTCCCGTCACGCCAAGCGTAACACTCGTAACAGTAATACCAGCACTGGAGTCTAGTCAAACCACTGCTGAAGTCTGCCAGTCCAAACTCACACTGCTGAAGTCTGCACAAACTCACAACATTCAAATCAAGTCGGTCAAACTCACTGCTGAAGTCTGCCAGTTCAAACTCTCACTGCTGAAGTCTGCCAGTTCAAACTCTCACTGCTTGGAAGTCTGCCAGTCCAAACTCACACTGCTGAAGTCTGCCAGTTCAACTCATCTGAGCCCTGCCGTTCAAACCCACTGTTGAGTATGCAAGAAACTAGCAACTGTGGTCCCAGTTAAATCACATGCTGAAGTCTGCAGTTCCAAACTTCAACTGAACTGAGCAACCACTGCTGGTTCCCAGTTCCAAACTGCAACTGCTGGGTCATTGACTCATGCACCCACTCTGTGTCCATGGAACTATCATAAAATAGCTAACTTGGTTCCCACTGTGTAAATCACATAGAACAGTGTGCAGTACACTGCTGTGTTCCACTGTGTAACTATCATATAGAATAGTGTACAACACACTGCTGGTGTTCCCACTGTGTAACTATCATATAGAATAGTGTAGCAACACACTGCTGGTGTCCCCATTGTGTAACTATCACTAGAACAGTGTACAACACATGCTGGTGTTCCACTGTTAACTATCATATGAATAGTGTAGCACACACTGCTGGTGGTCCCACTGTGTAACTATCAATAGAACAGTGTAGCAACACTGCTGTGTTCCCACTGTGTAACTATCATATAGAATAGTGTAGCAACACACTGCTGGTGTTCCCACTGTGTAACTATCATATAGAACATGGTGTAGCAACACACTGCTGGTGTCCCCATTGTGTAACTATCACATAGAACAGTGTAGCAACACAGTGCTGGTGTTCCCACTGTGTAACTATCATATAGAATAGTGTAGCAACACACTGCTGGATGTGTCCCACTGTGTACACACTATAGAACAGTGAGCAACACATGCTGTGTTCCACTGTTAACTATCATATAAATAGGTAGCAACACACTGCTGGTGTTCCCACTGTGTAACTATCAATAGAACAGTGTACAACACACTGCTGGTGTTCCCACTGTGTAACTATCATATAGAATAGTGTAGCAACACACTGCTGGTGTCCCCATTGTTAACTATCACATAGAACAGTGTAGCAACACATGCTGGTGTTCCACTGTAACTATCATATAGAACAGTGTAGCAACACAGTGCTGGTGTTCCCACTGTGTAACTATCATATAAATAGTGTAGACACACTGCTGGTGTTCCCACTGTGTAACTATCATATAGAACAGTGTAGCAACACACTGCTGGTGTTCCACTGTGTAACTATCATATAGAACAGTGTAGCAACACACTGCTGGTGTTCCCACTGTGTAACTATCAATAGAACAGTGTAGCAGTACACTGCTGGTGTTCCCACTGTGTAACTATCATAAAGAACAGTGTATCAACACACTGCTGGTGTTCCCACTGTGTAACTATCATATAGAACAGTGTAGCAACACACTGCTGGTGTCCCACTGTGTAACTATCATATAGAACAGTGTAGCAACACACTGCTGGTGTTCCCACTGTGTAACTATCATATAGAACAGTGTACAACACATGCTGGTGTTCCACTGTGTAACTATCATATAGAACAGTGTAGCAACACACTGCTGGTGTTCCCACTGTGTAACTATCATATAGAACAGTGTAGCACACACTGCTGGTGTTCCCACTGTGTAACTATCATATAGAACAGTGTAGCAACACACTGCTGGTGTCCCACTGTGTAACTATCAATAGAACAGTGTAGCAACACACAGCTGTTGTCCCACTGTGTAACTATCATATAGAACAGTGTATCAACACACTGCTGGTGTTCCCACTGTGTAACTATCATATAGAACAGTGTAGCAACACACTGCTGGTGGTCCCACTGTGTAACTATCACTATAGAACAGTGTATCAACACACTGCTGGTGTTCCCACTGTGTAACTATCAATAGAACAGTGTAGCAACACACTGCTGGTGTCCCACTGTGTAACTATCATATAAAATAGTGTAGCAACACACTGCTGGTGTTCCCACTGTGTAACTATCACATAGAACAGTGTAACAACACACTGCTGGTGGTCCCACTGTGTAACTATCATATAAAATAGTGTAGCAACACACTGCTGGTGTTCCCACTGTGTAACTATCATATAAAATAGTGTAGCAACACACTGCTGGTGTTCCCACTGTGTAACTATCATATAAAATAGTGTAGCAACACACTGCTGGTGTTCCCACTGTGTAACTATCACATAGAACAGTGTAACAACTCACTGCTGGTGGTCCCACTGTGTAACTATCATATAAAATAGTGTAGCAACACACTGCTGGTGTTCCCACTGTGTAACTATCACATAGAACAGTGTAGCAACACACTGCTGGTGTTCCCACTGTGTAACTATCACATAGAATAGTGTAGCAACACACTGCTGGTGTTCCCACTGTGTAACTATCATATAAAATAGTGTAGCAACACACTGCTGGTGTTCCCACTGTGTAACTATCACATAGAATAGTGTAGCAACACACTGCTGGTGTTCCCACTGTGTAACTATCACATAAAATAGTGTAGCAACACACTGCTGGTGTTCCCACTGTGTAACTATCATATAAAATAGTGTAGCAACACACTGCTGGTGTTCCCACTGTGTAACTATCACATAGAACAGTGTAGCAACACACTGCTGGTGTTCCCACTGTGTAACTATCACATAGAATAGTGTAGCAACACACTGCTGGTGTTCCCACTGTGTAACTATCATATAAAATAGTGTAGCAACACACTGCTGGTGTTCCCACTGTGTAACTATCACATAGAATAGTGTAGCAACACACTGCTGGTGTTCCCACTGTGTAACTATCATATAAAATAGTGTAGCAACACACTGCTGGTGTTCCCACTGTGTAACTATCATATAAAATAGTGTAGCAACACACTGCTGGTGTTCCCACTGTGTAACTATCACATAGAACAGTGTAGCAACACACTGCTGGTGTTCCCACTGTGTAACTATCACATAGAATAGTGTAGCAACACACTGCTGGTGTTCCCACTGTGTAACTATCACATAGAATAGTGTAGCAACACACTGCTGGTGTTCCCACTGTGTAACTATCACATAGAACAGTGTAGCAACACACTGCTGGTGTTCCCACTGTGTAACTATCATATAAAATAGTGTAGCAACACACTGCTGGTGTTCCCACTGTGTAACTATCACATAGAACAGTGTAGCAACACACTGCTGGTGTTCCCACTGTGTAACTATCACATAGAATAGTGTAGCAACACACTGCTGGTGTTCCCACTGTGTAACTATCACATAGAACAGTGTAGCAACACACTGCTGGTGTTCCCACTGTGTAACTATCACATAGAATAGTGTAGCAACACACTGCTGGTGTTCCCACTGTGTAACTATCACATAGAACAGTGTAGCAACACACTGCTGGTGTTCCCATTTTTAATATAAATAACCTCACTTATGTGCTTTGCCTGTATGTCCTCCTGATCCGTAGCTCCTCATTAAATGCACTCGACCTTGGAGATCAGGATATCAGGAAGGAGCTAAGGATGTCTCAGGCGGATCTTGCAGGCAGAGGATAGGGGACGATCTATAGGATAGATAGCATTTAAGTGTGTGAGGATCTAAGGCGCCTCAAGACGGGAATTGAATGAGTGAAGGAAGGTATTGCGTGGGACCCTACCTTGTCGCCACTCTCATTACTCGCCAGAGAGTGGCGCTCACGTCGCCAGGGATACACAAAGCTGGAAATTTTATTGCTTCTCACCAGGAATTTAGCACCCCAAAAAACATGTCTGGGAAGAAATTAATGTTGGAATGTCTTTTGATAGTTGATTACAGTGGCTGTAAATACTGAGCTCCAGCTCTCTCGTTAACCATGGCTTTATAAACTAAAAGAGGAGGCAGTTAGGGTAAGATATAAACAACTATTGGAGGATAGATGGGCTAGTGAGAGTGTAGGCAATGGGGTCGAAGATGTATGGGGTAGATTTAAAAATGTAGTGTTAGAGTGTTCAGCAGAAGTTTGTGGTTACAGGCGAGTGGGTGCGGAGGGAAGAGGAGCGATTGGTGGAATGATGATGTAAAGAGAGTAGTAAGGAGAAAAGTTAGCATATGAGAGGTTTTTACAAAGTAGAAGTGATGCAAGGAGGGAAGAGTATATGGAGAGAAAAAGAGAGGTTAAAAGAGTGGTGAAGCAATGTAAAAAGAGAGCTGATGAGAGAGTGGGTGAGATGTTATCAGCAAATTTTGTTGAAAATAAGAAAAGTTTTGGAATGAGATTAATAAGTTGAGGAAGCCTAGAGAACAAATGGATTTGACAGTTAAAAATAGGAGAGGAGAGTTATTAAATGGAGAGTTAGAGGTATCGGGAAGATGGAGAGAATATTTTTGAGGATTTGTTAAATGTTGATGAAGACAGGAAGCTGTGATTTCGTGTGTAGGGCAAGGAGGAATAACATCTTGTAGGAGTGTGGAAGAGCCAGTTGTGGGTGTAGGGAAGTTCGTGAGGCAGTGGGTAGAATGAAAGGGGTAAGGCAGCTGGGATTGATGGGATAAAGATAGAAATGTTAAAAGCAGGTGGGGATATAGTTTTGGAGTGGTTGGTGCTATTATTTAATAAATGTATGGAAGAGGGTAAGGTACCTAGGGATTGGCAGAGAGCGTGTATTGTTCCTTTGTATAAAGGCAAAGGGGACAAAAGAGAGTGCAAAAATTATAGGGGCATAAGTCTGTTGAGTGTACCTGGTAAAGTGTATGGTAGAGTTATTATTGAAAGAATTAAGAGTAAGACAAAAGCAGGATAGCAGATGAAAAAGGGCTTTAGGAAAGGTAGGGGGTGTGTAGACCAAGTGTTTACAGTGAAACATATAGGTGAACAGTATTTGGATAAGGGTAAAGAGGTTTTTGTGGCATTTATGGATTTGGAAAAGGCGTATGATAGGGTAAATAGGGGGCAATGTGGCAGATGTTGCAGGTGTATGGAATAGGAGGAAGGTTACTGAAAGCAGTGAAGAGTTTTATGAGGATAGTGAGGCTCAGGTTAGAGTGTGTAGGAGGGAAGGACTATTTCCCAGTAAAAGTGGGCCTTAGACAAGGATGTGTGATGTCACCGTGGTTGTTCAATATATTTATAGATGGGGTTGTAAGAGAAGTGAATGCGAGGGTCTTGGCAAGAGGTGTTGGGCTAAAAGATAAAGAAGCAAATACAAAGTGGGAGTTGTCACAGTTGCTTTTTGCTGATGACACTGTGCTTTTGGGAGATTCTGAAGAGAAGTTGCAGAGGTTGGTGGATGAATTTGGTAGGGTGTGTAAAAGAAGAAAATTGAAAGTGAATATAGGAAAGAGTAAGGTGATGAGGATGACAAAAAGAATAGGTAACGAAAGATTGGATATCAGATTGGAGGGAGAGAGTATGGAGGAGGTGAATGTATTTAGATATTTGGGAGTGGACATGTCAGCAGATGGGTCTATGAAGGATGAGGTGAATCATAGAATTGATGAGGGAAAAAGTGTGAGTGGAGCACTTCGGAGTCTGTGGAGACAAAGAACCTTGTCCATGGAAGTAAAGAGGGGAATGTATGAGAGTATAGTTATACCAACGCTGTTATATGGGTGTGAAGCATGGGTGATGAATGTTGCAACGAGGAGAAGGCTGGAGGCAGTGGAGATGTCATGTCTGAGGTCAATGTGTGGTGTGAATATAATGCAGAGAATTCGGAGTTTGGAAATTAGGAGGAGGTGCGGGATTACCAAAACGATTGTCCAGAGAGCTGAGGAGGGGTTGTTGAGGTGGTTCGGACATGTAGAGAGAATGGAACGAGACAGAGTGACTTCGAGAGTGTATAAATCTGTAGTGGAGGGAAGGCGGGGTAGGGGTCGGCCTAGGATAGGTTGGAGGGAGGGGGTAAAGGAAGTTTTGTGTGCGAGGGGCTTGGACTTCCAGCAAGCATGTGTGAGCGTATTTTATAGGAGTGAATGGAGGCATATGGTTTTTAATACTTGACGTGCTGTTGGAGTGTGAGCAAAGTAACATTTATGAAGGGATTCAGGAAACCGGCAGGCCGGACTTGAGTTCTGGAGATGGAAGTACAGTGCCGGCACTCTGAAGGAGGGGTGTTAATGTTGCAGTTTTATAACTGTAGTGTAAAGCACCCCTCTGGCAAGACAGTGATGGAGTGAATGATGATGAAAGTTTTTCTTTTTCGGGCCACCCTGCCTTGGTGGGAATCGGCCGATGTGTTAATAATAAAAATAATATATATATATATATATATATATATATATATATATATATATATTTATTTATATTGGTCATGTAACGTCAAGTGTTTCAGTCATGTTTGATTCTGATGTCTTGTATAGACTCAGTATGTACAGATTGGTGTGCAATAAGATGTATATGGTATAGCAACAATACAAATATCTCAGTGTTGACCATGGTATTATCCCTTTATATAATGATATGGGGGACACGGGACACTGGGGTATTTGGAAAGTTTTAACCCTGGTGTTAACACTTGTTAAACATGACTTGTTCTCACTAGGGGGCCCCACTCACTGGATTTTTATCTCCAGCTACCCCCCAACCCCCAGTGTACAAGCTGGCACCCCTCTGCTTTAGGCAAGGGACTGACCACCTTAATTTCTACTGAGTCCAGTGTTTTTTTTGTCTGATTCGACCAAAAACCCTATTTGAGATTTTTCAGTCGAATTAAAATACCTAAGTGTTACTGATGTGTTTTTTTCGTCAGTCCATGAACAAAATTTTTTGGAAAGGGGAATTTAAGGGGTTAGTTTAAAATTTCCATTTTAAGTCTTTCAGCCCCCCCTTTGAAAAGAGTTCATTGGGACCGGGGGACTTATTTTGTGTAGTTGATTTTAAATCATTTGTATCAGGTCTACCCTTTAATTTTTTTACTGTTTTCCCCCCAAAGATAGCAACAAATGCTGGTATCCCAGTCATCACCGGTTTATTAAACATGAAACTGCAAAAGATAAGGCTAAGGAGATGAAGGCGAGGAGCCACACGTTAATACATCAATATGAATAATCTGAATTTCAAGAAGAGTGCCCGGGGAATTTTTACACCCTAAAAAAAAAACCCCCCATTTGCCTGGAGTGAGCCCCCCCCACATTCTCAAGCATGGACGAAAAAATTTCCACCGGGGGACCCAGCCAGTATGATTTTTCAGGGTTTTTATTTGGCTCAGTTGGGGGGTTTTTAGTATGTCGCAGTGTCTGGCCCTTCATTGAATTTTGGGGATCATAAACCCTCAACTGTGGGGATAGACGCAAAAAGGAAGGGGGACCCCCAAGTTGCACATACCTGGCAAGGGGAGAGTCAATCTCGATGCTATTGACCATCTTCCGGGGGGGGATTAACCGGAACGTCGATACTGGAGATTTCCACTTTTTTTAAGCGGTCGAGTGAGGGGACAATTAAAAGGGAAAGGGTTTTGGCATGATCCCCGGGGTCCCAAGCAAGCAAGAAGCAAAAGGCAAACAAGAAACAAGCAAGCCTGATGACAGTATTGCTCAGTTTTGTTTCCTGAGTTTACAGGACCCCGCATTTCCCCGTCTCACTTCCTAACTTTTCCCCCTTCCCTGGGAGTCACTTTTTTTGCTCTTGTAGTGTTTTTTTCCCCTTTTTTGAAAAATTTTAGCTGCGGGGGACCACAGAACCATATTGCAGCTCTAGGGGGTGTTTTTACGTTTTGAGGCACTTGGGGGAAGACACCTTTTTGGTTTTCTGGGTGCACTCGGGGCCCGTCTGGAAGCCCGGTTCGGCTGGCTGCCTGGGCTCAAGGGGCGTTTGGTCCTGCCCGTTCCGCCCCAAACCGGGGTTTGTGCCTGTTCCCCCTGTTTCCCCTGCGGTGGGTTTTTGTTATCGCATGTTTTTCCCCCTTGAAGGGGTTTGTGTTTGTCGGGGTTTTTTTGCCCAAAGTGTTTGTGTTTTTAAAAATTTGGATTATTTTTTTTTTAATCGTGGATGATTGAATTTTGGGGGACAAGATATTTAGTGAGAGGGGGGGTTTCCCCAAATAGTGATGAGAGGGTACCAAGATTTTGGGGGGGGGGATGAGACAAAGTAGTGAGGGATGGCGATCCCCCGGGTGATGGGTGGCGGAACCCCAAGATAATGATGGGTGGCGATAACAAAAAAGCGGATGAGATCGAAACCCGGGAAGTGATGAGATGGAAAAACCCCAAAGGACGTGATGAGATAAGGGGGACAAATGCGGGTGGGGGTGGCGATAACAAGATATGAGATGGGGGTAAAAAGAAGTGGGGGAGGGGAACCAAAAAAGCGTGATGAGAGGCGAGCAAAAAAATTTGGTGAGATGGCGGGAAAAAAAAGAGTGATGAGAGGGCAAAAAAAAGCGGGGATGAGATATGAAACAAAGATGGTTTTTGAGAGGGAGGAAAAGATTGTGGGTGAGGGGGTTTTTAAAAAAAGGGTGGATAAGGGGACAAAGCATGGATGAGAGGGTACCCCCAAAAAAGGAGTGGAGGGGGGTACCAAGTGTGATGAGAAGAAACAAGAGCAAGTGGGGAAGCGAGGGTGAGGGGAAAAAAATGGAGTGGGGAAGGGTGAAGAAAAAAAGGTGTGAGTTTTAAAAAAGGTGGAAAAACCCCAAATGGTGAGAAGGGCGGGGCTAAAAGATGTGCGGGTGAGATAATGAGCACAAGATGCGTGATGAAAAGGGCCCGAGTTATGCGTGGGAAAAAGGCGGAGCAAAAAAATGCGGGTGAAAAAAAAAATATGAGAACAAACCCCAAAAAGATGAGGGGGGTTAAAAAAATGGTGGGGCCCATGGGTGATAATGGGGGTGTGATGAGGGGGGCCAAGAGGGGGTGAGTTGACACGAGGTGTGATGAGGCGGAAACACAAGAGGGAAAATTGGGGGGGGGGGAGGGGAACAAGAGCGGATGAGAAAAGGGGGAAAAAATTGGGGAGGGGGAGCACAAGAAGTGTGAGGGGCAACCCCAAATGGTGATGAGAAAAGGGCGGAGGTAAAAAGCCCCCGTGAGTGGGGGGGGGAACAAGATAAAAAAAAAGGGGGGGGAAGGGCACAAGATGGGTGGGTAAAAAGGGGAACCCCAAATGGGGGTATGGATGGGGGGGACAAGGCAAGTGGGTGAGGGAGCACCCCAAATGCGTGATGGGTGGGGGAACAAGATGCGATGAGAGGGCAAAACCCCAAGATACCCTGGGGGAGGGCGATTCCAAAAAAGCGTGATGGAAAAAACAAATAAAAGGGTGAGATTGGGGAACAAGTGGTGAGAGGGCGACCAAGAAGTGATGAAGGGGGCCAAGAGCGGGGGTAAAAGGGCGAAACAAGATTGGATGAGATATGAAGAAAATGCGTGATGGAAAAGGGAAAAAGATGCGTGATGAGATGCAACCAAATGGATGAGATAAACAAAAATCGGGTGAGATGGGCAACCCCAAATGGGAGGGGAGGGAAACAAGATCGTGATGAGAGGGGGATACAAATCGTGATGAGGGATAAGATTAGAGGTGAATAAAGGGAGGGGGGCACATGGTGGGGTGAAAGGGT
>WNWK01041775.1:0-16289 GCA_009830355.1 Cherax destructor | reverse complement strand
GGGAGTGTAGCAGGGATGCAGGGAGTGTGCAGGATGCAGGGAGTGTAGTAGGCATGCAGGGAGTGTAGCATTCATGCAGGGAGTGAAGCAAAGATGCAGGGAGTGTAGCAAGGATGCAGGGAGTGTAGCAAGGATGCAGGGAGTGTAGCAAGGATGCAGGGAGTGTAGCAGGATGCAGGGAGTGTAGCAGGGATGCAGGGAGTGTAGCAAGGATGCAGGGAGTGTAGTAGGCATGCAGGGAGTGTAGCATTCATGCAGGGAGTGAGCAAAGATGCAGGGAGTGTAGCAAGGATGCAGGGAGTGTAGCAAGGATGCAGGGAGTGTAGCAAGGATGCAGGGAGTGTAGTAGGCATGCAGGGAGTGTAGCATTCATGCAGGGAGTGTAGCATTCATGCAGGGAGTGTAGCATTCATGCAGGGAGTGTAGCATTCATGCAGGGAGTGTAGCATTCATGCAGGGAGTGTAGCATTCAAAGAAAAGGCCAGTAACCCCAGAAAAGAACTTGGTACCTGCAGTGTTAATGGAAGGGATTCCCCTTCCAAACACTAGCATACTACTCCACCTTCTCCCCTCCTCCACACATCAACAACTCTTCAATTAATGTAAGTGACATGTTATTGTTCAATATTTGCATGTGTATTTAGGTATTCTTTATTAAATTATTTATTATTTAATGTCAAAAAGTTCTAAAAAATATTTTATTTAACTACTTTTGGAAGTCTTGGACGGATTAAATTTATTTCCATTATTTCTTATGGGGAAAATTGATTCGTTTTACGATTGTTTCGCTTTAAAATATGCCCTC
Organism: Cherax destructor; assembly: GCA_009830355.1. Lineage (NCBI taxonomy): Eukaryota > Metazoa > Arthropoda > Malacostraca > Decapoda > Parastacidae > Cherax > Cherax destructor. The sequence goes on along the minus strand of WNWK01041775.1, from coordinate 15,484 downwards.
TCTGACGGATTAATATCGTAAGTCGGGGTACCACTGTACTGCATTTTTAAAACTATCCCAACTCTCTTCAACCCCCCCACTACTCATACTTGCACTAGCCCACCTTTCTGCCAATAGTTGCTTATATCTCACCTTAACTTCCTCCTCCCTTAGTTTATACACTTTTACTTCTCTCTTACTTGCTGTTGCCATTTTCTTTTTGTCCCATCTACCTTTTACTCTAACTGTAGCTACAACTAAATAATGATCCGATATATCCGTTGCCCCTCTATAAACATGTACATCCTGAAGCCTACCCATCAACCTTTTATCCACCAATACATAATCTAACAAACTACTTTCCAAACATGTTATATCATACCTTGTATATTTATTTATCCTCTTTTTCATAAAATATGTATTACTTATTACCAAACCTCTTTCTACACATAGCTCAATTAATGGTTCCCCATTTACATTTACCCCTGGCACCCCAAATTTACCTACTACTCCCTCCACAACATTTTTACCCACTTTAGCATTAAGATCCCCAACCACAATTACTCTCTCACTTGGTTCAAAACTCCCCACACACTTACTCAACATTTCCCAAAATCTCTCTCTCTCCTCTACACTTCTCTCTTCTCCATGTGGATAAACACTTGCTATAACCCACTTTTCACATCCAACCTTTATTTTACACCGCATAATCCTTGAATTTATATATTTATATTCCCTCTTTACCTGCCATAACTGATTATTCAACATTATTGCCCCTCCTTCTTTAGCTCTAACTCTATTTGAAACCCCTGACCTAATCCCATTTATTTCTCCCCACTGAAACTCTCCTAATAATAATAATAATACATGTACATAATAATAAATTATCAAGTAATACAGCATTTACCTTGGAGATGGAGTAGGTATGCTGGGCACAGCATCGTATGCTGTCTGGAGTTCATTTCATTTCATTCTTTTTCTATCGCTTAATTGCTACACTCTTAATGGTAAACTCTTAATGCTTTAATTCCATGGAAATCATTCTCTTTTTCTTGTCAGCACTGTCCTTTGCACTTGCTTTCTTAGGACACATGGTTAGAAACAATAAATTCTGCAAAAATAACTGCATGAAACATACGCAAATCATGAGAATTATCTCCACTGCCAGTTGAAGCATACGCGGTCTGAGTGTTGTTTTGATACATGTACGTACTGCCATCTTGTGGTGGCATTCTCAAACTCACTTATATGTAGTATTATTATAATTATTATAGTATTGCAGTGGTATCCCGAGTTTCGTACTGCTCCCAACTCGAACAATTATGTAAGTGCTTTTGTAAGTGTATTTTGGGGGTCTGAAACGAACTAATCTAATTTACATTCTTCCTTATGGGAACAAATTCGTTCGGTATAGGCACTCAAACAGCCTTCTGGAACGAATATAGTAGGAAACTTGGGGTACTGTACCACTGTACAGTAGGGCCCCACTTATCCGGCAGGTTAGGTTCCAGGCTAGTGTCTTAAAGCAGACATCGCCGAAAAGCAGAACGCCATTTTTTCCACTTATAAATGCATATAAATGCCAGACAACAAGCTTACACTAACTTATATTAAGTTAGCTATAGCACTAGGCATTAGAAAACACAATAAAAAGTAAGATACACACAGTGTACACTTATTACTTACCTTAAAGTACAGTATTAACATTGATGTGTGAGAGGTGAGTGGCAGGGTATTGTCTAAAACAGGTAAAACATTAAAAGAAATTTTCTTTTCCTTGCAGTAAGCCTCAACTGTAGGCTTAAAATAGTCTGTGAACCAGTTTATGAAAAGATCAGGTCATCCAAGCTTTCGAATTGGATTTATAATAAACAAAGAGGCTACCTTTTGCATAGTTCTTTAGGGCCTTTGGATTCTCCGAGTGAAAAATTATCATAGGTTTTAACTTGCAATCCCCAGCAGCATTAGCTCCTAGCAAGAGTGTTAGCTGATACTCTTGGGTTATCCTGGGTTCTCTACACATATGCTGCTATATGTATCTGTATTTGATGGCTATCTCAGCGATCAACAGTGGTCCCTCGACTTTCGGTCATAATCCATTCCAGGAGCTAGACCTTAACTTGAAATGTTTGAAAGTCGAAACCTTATTTCCCATAAGAAATAATGTATATACAATTAATCCGTTTCCACCCAAAAATATTCACAAATTTTTTTTTTTTTTATGGAATAAATGCTATAGTTTTACATACAGAAAACAATGAGAAATAAATATAAAGTACTAATTTTAATGGATAAATGAACAGTTAAATCAGTTTTACCTTTATTGAAGACTTTTGTTGGCGTATGAGAGAGTCGGGAGAGTTTGTTTGGAGGCAGGACAAGATACAGTGGACCCCCGAGTTTCGTAAGGTTCTTATTTCGTAAACATTGTGTTTCGTAAGCTTTTTTCGATTTCGAGAATCGTAAACTGGCTCGTGTTTTGTAACGTATTAGACCTGTCCGCCTGCTCCGCGCCTGCGCAGAACGCAGGATGCCCGCCAGTGAAGCGTTGTTTACCATTGAGAGAACATTACCCAGTGCGCTCTTTCAAACATTCACAATACATTTGGTGTCTTTTTTGGTGGTTTAGTGACTGTCACTGTGAAATAAGTCACCATGGGTCCAAAGAAGCTTCCTAGTGGCACCCCTGTGGTAGCATTCATGCAGTGAGTGTAGTATTCATGCAGTGAGTGTAGCAGGCATGCAGGGAGTTTACCAGGCATGCAGGGAGTGTAGCATTCATGCAGGGAGTTTAGCATTCATGCAGGGAGTTTAGCATTCATGCAGTGAGTGTAGCAGGCATGCAGGGAGTGTAGCAGGCATGCAGGGAGTTTAGCAGGCATGCAGGGAGTTTACCATTCATGCAGGGAGTGTAGCATTCCTGCAGGGAGTTTAACAGGCATGCAGGGAGTGTAGCATTGATGCAGGGAGTTTAGCATTGATGCAGGGAGTTTAGCATTGATGCAGGGAGTTTAGCATTGATGCAGGGAGTTTAGCATTGATGCAGGGAGTTTAGCATTGATGCAGGGAGTTTAGCATTGATGCAGGGAGTTTAGCATTGATGCAGGAGCTCAGCATTGATGCAGGAGTCTAGCATCGATGCAGGAGTCTAGCATCGATGCAGGGAGTCTAGCATTGATGCAGGGAGTCTAGCATTAATGCAGGGAGTTTAGCATTCATGCATTGAGTGTAGCATTCATGCAGGGAGTGTAGCATTCATGCAGGGAGTGTAGCAGGCATGCAGGGAGTGTAGCATTGATGCAGGGAGTTTAGCATTGATGCAGGGAGTTTAGCATTGATGCAGGAGTTTAGCATTGATGCAGGGAGTTTAGCATTGATGCAGGGAGTTTAGCATTGATGCAGGGAGTTTAGCATTGATGCAGGGAGTTTAGCATTGATGCAGGGAGTTTAGCATTGATGCAGGGAGTGTAGTATTGATGCAGGGAGTGTAGCATTCATGCAGGGAGTGTAACATTGATGCAGGGAGTGTAGCATTGATGCATGGAGTGTAGCATTCGTGCATGGAGTGTAGCATTCGTGCAGGGAGTGTAGCAGGCGTGCAGGGAGTGTAGCAGGCATGCAGGGAGTGTAGCAAGCATGCAGGGAGTGTAGCAGGCATGCAGGGAGTGTAGCAGGCATGCAGGGAGTGTAGCAGGCATGCAGGGAGTGTAGCAGGCATGCAGGGAGTGTAGCAGGCATGCAGGGAGTGTAGCAGGCATGCAGGGAGTGTAGCAGGCATGCAGGGAGTGTAGCAGGCATGTAGGGAGTGTAGCAGGCATGCAGGGAGTGTAGCAGGCATGCAGGGAGTGTAGCAGGCATGCAGGAGTGTAGCAGGCATGCAGGGAGTGTAGCAGGCATGCAGGGAGTGTAGCAGGCATGCAGGGAGTGTAGCAGGCATGCAGGGAGTGTAGCAGGCATGCAGGGAGTGTAGCAGGCATGCAGGGAGTGTAGCAGGCATGCAGGGAGTGTAGCAGGCATGCAGGGAGTGTAGCAGGCATGCAGGGAGTGTAGCAGGCATGCAGGGAGTGTAGCAGGCATGCAGGGAGTGTAGCAGGCATGCAGGGAGTGTAGCAGGCATGCAGGGAGTGTAGCAGGGAGTGGGAATTCCCCTTCGTAGAGGCTGAAGAATTCCTCCCCCAACAACTGTTTAATTGTGATGAAACAGGCCTGTTTTGGAAGAAAATGCCCAAGAGGACCTTCATTACTCATTACCCTATCTTCCAGATGCCTGCAACTCTTCAATAAAAGTAAGTAAATGTATATATATATTATTTTTAATTATTTTGTATGTGAATATTTTTTTGTGGAACGGATTAATTGTATTTACATTATTTCTAATGGGAAATAATGGTTCGAATTTCATAAACTTCGTGTTAAGTAATAGCTCCTGGAACAGATTAATTACGATACTCGGGGGTCCACTGTAGTCCTTCAATATGACAATAATACGTATCAACTCCACAGCTTATTTATCTAGTACAATTCATCTAATATGACATTATAAACAATATTAATAACATAGAAACATGATATAAACTCTAGAATGAATAAAACATGTCATTACGAATGTAAGGACTGGTGGTAGTGTGTTGTTGTTGGGTTTATAAGGGCCACTGATCATAAGCCGTGGTGGGTGGCAGCAGCAGGCCATCACCACTATTCACACAATGTACATAATTTATAAATAAGAAATATTTACACTTTAATTTATAAATAAGAAATATATACACTTTAATTTATAAATAAGAAATATATACAGTTTAATTTATAAATAAGAAATATTCACACTTATAATAATAATAATAATAATAATACTTTATTGAGACATTGTACAATGATACATGGTAGACATAGTTAGTAATGAGATGTACATGCCAAAAGCCCCTAATATGCTGTGCATTGCGGGCATTCTTAGGTCTACTTAATTCTAGACTATATGGTAAAAAGTTATGGTTGATAATTTATAAAATAAGTATAATTGCATATCTAAGTTATAAAGTTTGAATATAAGTTGAACATATCAATTAATTGTAGCAATGCAACTAATTGAGTGAGATAACAATTTAAAACAATTAGTTGCATTGCAGTACAGTTTACGTGGTCATTATAATGTAAATGTTATGGAAATAGTTAGCTTAGTATGTATTATTCATAACAGGTTTTTACATTTAAGTGATTAGTCAGGTTTTTACATTAAGTGATTATTCTACTTTGTTAGGAATGTTTGATATTGAGCATTTAGCTTTGGGTGAGAAGGTGGTTTTTTAGCATCGTTTTGAATTGGGGTACAGGCAATGACAGGTAATGAATTCCAAATTTTCGTGCCTTTTATATGCATTGAGTTTTTACATAGTGTTAGATGGACACGGGGAACATCGAGGAGTGATCTGTGTCTAGTGTTATGGTCATGTGTCCTGTTAAAATTGGTAAGGAGAAGTTTGAGTGGTGGGTTAATATTTGCATAGTGTTTTCTATGTATGTAATAGGCACAGTAAAAAGTATGGATGTCTTGTATGGTGAGTAAGTTTAGGTTTTTGAATATTGGTGGAGTATGTTGCCTGGAGTGTGAATTTGTTATCATTCTAACTGCTGCCTTTTGTTGTGTTATTAGTGGTCTGAGATGAGTTATTGATGTAGAGCCCCATGCGCAGATTCCATAGGTGAGGTAGGGGTAAATGAGTGAGTGATATAGGGTAAGGAGAGCTGGTTGTGGAACATAGTACCGTATCTTGGATAGTATTCCCACGGTCTTTGAGACTTTCTTGGAAATTTGTTGTATATGTATCTGAAATTTGAGGCCACTGTCAAGATGGATTCCTTATATAAATAAGATATATTTACACTTATCTTGGAGGAGATGGTGGCAGATGGTAGCGCTCTTGTCAGTGCCCCTATATTCCTCAAACAACAATGTAGGAGTTAAGTTTCATGTCGTAATTTTCTATCGCTTAACTTACTTGCTACACTTTATCGCTGGCTGGTGCTATAGCCTTTATCAACTTGTGAAGCTTCTTTGGACCCATGGTGACTTATTTCACAGTGACAATCACTAAAGCAATAAACACAATAAATTTATTGAGAAATGTTTGAATGAGCGTGCTGGGTAATGTTCTCTCAATGGTAAACAATGCTAGACTGGCTCATGATGCCTGCGCACCTTGCCACGCAGGCGGACAGGTCTGGTACCCGGACTGATAGTCGAGGGAATGACCGGTTGGCGAGGGAAAATTTGACCGAAAAAAGCCATCGAAACACGAAATAACTGATACTCGGACCGACCGAAAGTCGAGGGTCCACTGTACCTTGTTAGTAAGTTTATTCAGGTATACACAAAGACAATTACATAGATTATCATACATAGCAGAATATGCGTAGAGAACCTAGGATAACCCAAAAAACTCAGTTCACTCAGTTTAATCATTTCTAATTTGGCACTTAAAGTAAGAGGCTTACGACTCCTCTTTTTATCAAAACTAAGCTTAGACGCCATAGTCAATGAGAGCCAACTAGTTAACGAAAGAGTAAATGAGAGAGAACGAGATACGGAGTTCAGACAAGGTAAAAACAAACTGAACAGGTAGTGAGCGATCACTCGGTTAGGCGAAATGAATGTGATTAATACGTGTCCACTTTTAATTCATTCACATACGTTTGTAAGAGTTTGTGAAACTTTTACCTCAAAATAATTTTTTTATTATAATAATGTATATAGTGAAGGCATACGAAAGGAATATTTTTCTAGAGTTATCCCTCAGTGTTTGACTAGAGAAAACGTAAGTCTTCCGACACTCCTACAAAGTCGTTTGGTAAATTACGTAATGTTTTCCCTCCGCCCGGCAACAACACCTCTATAGCATATAAACAGCATGTTTATATGCTTTGTAACGTGTTTCTTATATAATTTTGAAGAAAATATCATAGATGGATTAATGAAAATGTCTATATTAATGTAAAATAAGATATTTAATGTGCCCAAGAGTGATTATTATTAGTATTACGTAATGTTTTCCCTACGCCCGGCAATCACACCTATATAGCATATAAACAGGATGTTTATATGCTATGTAACGTGTTTCTTATATAATTTTTAAGAAAATATCATTGATGGATTAATAAAAATGTCTATACAGTCTCTCCTCACTTAACGACGTACTCATTTACCGACGGGCTCTCCGACATTAAAAAAAAAAAAAAAAATTGTATGCTGTATGAGAACTTGGGTCACGCATCTCAATCTCCTTCTTACAGCCACTCAGTACACTAGCTTTTAAAGTCTCCAAGACCACATATTTGTACAAATTTTAACTTGATTGTGTACCCCATAGTACAAGATAGAAGTGCAGCAACACTTGTATAGGTTTCGTAGCTGACATTTAAAGCACTCCAGAGCGATTGTTATTACAGGAAATAAATCTTAATCTTTATTAATTATTATTATTATATCACCATCAACATACCTTGTTCACTGAGTTTAATCATTTCTTAATTAAGCTGCCACGAGAGAGACAGAATGTAAACACACAGACGAACAAACCAGCTGATCCCTTTATACTGTGAATGTTTTGTACTTCTTCCATTTTCCTCTTGTTGTTTTTCCTCCTCCAAGTGCTGCTGCACTTATAACTCTATCTTGTACTATGGGGTGCACAATAGACGTGCAGCAGCACTTGGAAGATGAAAAACAAGAGGAAAATGGAAGAAGTACACTGGAAATAAGTCACTATGTCAGACTCTTTTGGGTTATCCTAGGTTCTCTACACATATGCTGCTATGTATTATAATCTATGTAACTGTATTTGTGTATACCTGAATAAACTTACTTAAAGTACACAGTCAAGGGATCAACTGGTGTTCATCTGTGTGTTGACATTTTGTCTCTTGTGGCAGCTTAAGAAATTATTATACTCAGTGAACAAGGTATGTTGATGGTGATAATAATAATAATAATAATAATAATAATAATAATAATAAAATATTATAATTAATAATCACTCTGGGGCGCTGTAAATGTCATACGTATTTCGTATAGGTTTGGTAGCTGACATTAAGCACTCCAGAGCGATTGTTATTATTATTATCATCAATATTATTATTATTAATTATTTATTATTATCGTAAATTATTATAAATAATAATAATAATAATAATAATAAAAGCTATTTTTGCATTTTTTCTTATGACAAGAGTGATCTAGACATGTTTCCCCTGATGTAAACAATGTATCTAATCCCAGAGTGGCAGCCTCCACCTCTACCCCACTCACATAATATGGCATATATTATTCATTTCAGCGTCTTTATTACAGTTCTAGGGTATTTATCGTGTTTCTGATATAAATTTGGAATAAATGTAATAGATAACCTTTATTACTAATATTAGTGTAATTACACATTTTATTAGCGCCACGGCTAACATCCAACACCCATGACGACTCACCAGACACTGAATGCTACTGCTCACCTCTCCCTCTCTCATTTAGCTCCTCCCACTTCATAATGATGTTAGATGGTGAATTTAATGTATTTTTCTGTAAGCTTAACTCGTTGTATGTGTATTTTACTTTTTTATTGTTTTCTTTAATACATATATAAGAGTTATGCAAATTAAAATAAAGTTATCAAGTTGGAGTTTCATTTTAATTTTTTTTCTAATATGTATATGTATTTAATTCAGCATTTAGCATCATTACAAAGGGAGAAGCAGCAGTGTCTCAGTAACTCATGACACTTCTTCCCACTATAAAATATTGTATAATTATACTATTACTATCAATAAATATTACCTATCATATTTATTCCAGAATAATATTATGTATAACATAAATACCATAGAAGCATGATAAAAACTGACATTATGTAGAGAGGTATTGAAGGGTGGAGGATGAAAAAAAAAAAGTGACCGAGAAAACATTACACGCGTGAAGGGTAACTATGGAAGATCACTCTTACCCTATGCAAAGACTGAAAAAGTGCGATTTAAAAAAAAAAAAAAATCCCAAGTAATCAGCTATGCAGGTGTTTCCTGGAATTTCCCAGCAAACATAAAACTGAATGTTTTAATTTTGGGTGGTGACACTTTTGAAGTGTCAGTAAAGGGTGATTCCTCGATTAGCGATGAAATCGTTTACCGACTGGGTCTTAGGCCCCTATCTCCGTCTTTGAGGAGAGACTGTATTGATGTAAAATTGGACATTTAATGTGCCCAAGAGTGATTATTACATAAGAGAGATGTGCTCACAGAAAATGTAAACAAACTAGGTGGCGCGTGCCATATCTGAAAGACCGCTCACCGTATACAAAGTTTTGGTCATAATTTGAACTTGCCGTATGAATGGAACGCCGAAAGGCGAAACGCCGAAAAGCGGGGCCTTACTGTATTTATTATTATTAGTACGTACGTATTATAATAATTTATATTATATTACGTATATTATTATAAGATTATATTATACGTACAGTGGTCTCTCGCTATTCGAACATTCTTCATTCCAGAATGCTGTTCAAGTGCTGTTACCAAACGAATTTATTCCCATAAGGAATGATGTAAATTAGATTAGCCAATTTCAGACCCCCAAAAATACACTTATAAAAGCACTTACAATAATAAACTTACATAAAAGGGCGAGTTTGAGTGTTCGAATAGCAGTCCACTGTTTTATTATTTATTAGTACCGTATTCCTATAATATACTTGCTACCATTTGGATTTATTCACACAAATGAAGATTATGTTATGCAGACTACTGCATTATTGTAATAATTGTATAAATAATGTCATTCACGACTTGTGTATTTGAATGGCCCAGTCGGACAGGTATTGAACGGTGGCAGTCATTGATTTACTCGCCAAAGAATCGAACATTTCTGCTACTTTGAGCTCAATTTCAAAGTATAGTGGACCCCCGAGTATCAGCTACCCTGAGTATCAGCAGACTCGTGTTTCGGTCACTTTTTTCGGCCCAATTTTGGCCCGACTATCGGCCATTTCCCCGTGTATTGGCCGGCGTACCAGACCTATCCACCTGCCCGCGCAGGCATCGTGAGGCAGTCTAGCTTTGTTTACCATTGAGTGAACATTACCCGGCACAATCATCCAAACATTTCACAATAAATTCATTGTATTTAGTGCTTGTTTATTGATTATGACTGTGAAATAAGCCACCATGGGCCCAAAGAAACTTCATAGTGGTAGCCCTTTGGTAAAGAAAGTGAGAAACAATAGAATTGAAGAAAGAAATTGTAGCAAAGTACCAAAGTGGAGGAGGAAGAGAGAGGGAAGAATGTGCCTTCTTCAGTGATTCTATGATATGTACGATACTAAAGCAGCAGGAGTCGATAAAGGCTATAGCACCAGCCAGCGATAAAGTGTAGCATTAACAGTGTAGCAAGTAAGTTAAGCGATTAATCGATAGGGAGAGTAGAGCACGAAACTGACTCCTAAAATGTTGTTGGAGTTATATAGGGCGACTGACAACACCACCGTGTCTGGCGGCCATTAAAACCACTATGTAAGGCTTATCTTTCAGTGGCCCTAATACACCCAACAACAAACACAGCAACACTGTCGGTTAGGGAGAGAGACATATGACATTTTATTCATTCTAGAGCATATATCATGTTTCTATGTTATTAATATTGTTTATTATGTCATATTAGATGAATTGTGATAGATAAATAAGCTGTAGAGTTGATATTAGTGTCATATTGAAGGACTATCTTGTCCTGCCTGCAAACTCTCCTGCCTCTCTCAAACGCCAACAAGAGTCTTCACTAAAGGTAAAACTGATTTAAATGTTCATTTATCCATTAAAATTAGTGCTTTATATTTATTTCTCATTGTTTTCTGTATGTAAAACTATAGTATTTATTCTTTAAAAAAATTTATTTTTTGTGAATATTTTTGGGTGGAACGGATTAATTGTATTTACATTATTTCTTTTGGGAAATATTAGTTTGACTTTCGGCCAGTTCGAGTGAGGCCTAGCTCCTGGAACAGATTACGGCCGATACTCAGGGGACCACTGTATTTTTCATCATGAAACAATCAAAATATATCTATTTCTGTAATATATCTTCCATTCTATCAAAGGAGACCAAAAACAGAATAAACCATAAAAACCATACGAAAATACCACTATAGTTTGACTGATAACTTGGAGTGAACTCCATATTTATGGTCCGATTTCATTTTTAGATGTACTTTAAGAAGCATCTTCCATCATACATTCTTTAAAGTTTCAATAAGATAGCCCAACAAACAACTGAGAAAATATTTACCAAAAATCATTATAATAATAATAATAATAATAATAATAATAAATTATTAATAATTATTATTATTAAGAAATCATAATAATTACTATTATTAATTAGGAACTGAAAAGAGCAGCAGATCCAATTCCCTAGATCAAGAGCAAAAGCCCCTCACCAGCGTCAAGGAACCTCCCTTGAGGCCCGCTCGCATCTGGAAGCAAAAAATCGACCGAGCGACTGTTCGTATCTGGAAAAACTTGCACATGGGGGCACTCATAAGTGGAGGTTCCATTGTATATATAAAATCTCTTCGGTGGGATACGGCTGGTGTGTTATATATAAACTAACTAATCAATGAAACAATCTATAATAAAGGTGACCTCTCACAGAAAGCATGCTCTCTTTTGTGTGAAATTCCAAACTAATAGTTTTAGCTTAACCAAGAAATTAATTTAAAAATTTGAATACAGTATGACAACAATGTCCAGCTTACTTGGTAAAATGATAAAGCCATAGGCTCATCAGTTCTATAGTAGTTTGTATACCTTTAAAACTAGTGTGAGTGCACCATTTAAGATCATGCAATAGTGCTGGTGATCATGTTAGTCACAGAGAGCATGCAACCCACAAGGCTAGCTGCTATGCCAGCCAGCATGCACCACACACCAACACCACGACAAGTAACAAGAACAAAATGGTAATAAAAAACAAGTTATAGGGTATGCCCTGACTTGCATAAAAAAATCTAAATAATGAGAAATGACTTTTACTAACATTATATTGTATTTACAAAGTAAATATTAATAAATCATAATAAATCTTGAAGTTTTCTAGGCTGCAAATTTAAAGTAAATATTTAAATATGATGTATGAAACTAAGCTTGTAAGGGCTGATTTTATGGTTAAAGATGTGAAGAAAAGACACTTTTTGCAGAATGAGCTTTCATTGGTAGAATATGAAGATCTTAATACATATAAACAGTCATAAAGAAGACAAAATGCACACAGATATACTCCTAGGTGTGAAGTATGATATGGGGGTGTTAGGGAAGAGTTGAGGAGAGTGAAATCATCAGTTTGACAAGTCTAGGATTGATGGAACATGGAGAAGTATACTGGACATAGTTTTTGTACGTAGTTCTTGTTTCTGAACAACATATTTGCCCAATTCATTGCCAAGAATGTTCCTATAGTATGATATGAGGCAGTCATCTAGATATACCTTGATTCCATTCAATATTATTCTGTGTATTAATTAAAGCAGTATAGTTCATCAGTATAATTATCCTGATGGTAAATGTAAGAATGCAGTTGTCTGCATATGTATGGGATTCTGAGATGAGTTGAAGGTTATTGAAGTAGACATTCCACAATAGACTAAGAACACTTCCCTGTGGAACACTGGCACCAACGGTGTCTTATTGACTTTCCCAATGAGAACTACTCTACCTTGAATGTAATCACTAAGGAGGCATAGTGCAGAGCCAGCGACTCCTAGTGCTTGCAGTTTTGCCGAGAGTCCCTGGTTCCATACTATGCTGAAAGCCCCAGCTATGCCCAGTGCTGCTACACAGCTGATCTTGGATTCATCCAGTGACTGATGCTACATAGTGGAGAGGTTTAACAGTAGATCAACAACCCAGTGTCCTTTTCTGAAGCCATATTGACAGTCATAAAGTAAGTGGTAGTCAAAAAATGTTGTCATTTGTTGTGGGATTATTGTCTCAATAATCTTGCTAGTAATTGACAGGAGTGACACTCGTTTGTAGTTGCCGATTTCCACTCTGCTTTTCTTTTTGTGAACAAGGACTACATTTGCCTCTTTCCACAGAGAAAGCCATTTACACTGTGCTGGGCTGTGCTGACAGATGCAAGTTAAAAGTGATGTTAGCTGGACTGCACATCTACTCTGCAATTTTGGGCTCACCTTATCTGAGCCAACAGCCTTTTCTTAGTCCTGGGTTTAAAGGAGAAGTTGCACTTCCTTGTGCCTTATTGTCACCTCTGACAACATTGGCACAATTCGTGCAACTAGCAAAGGATCAGGATCTTGGATCTTGATCTTGGCAACAAAGTGTTCAGCAAAGAGGTCAGCTGACTGCTAATAGAGACAGTCCTATCCTGGCAATTTAGATGATGAATAATGTCATCAAGTGAACAACTTTACGGTCTTTCACCAAGGACCACCAGTTTCGGAGCCCACTATATGATGCCAAGCAGAGTGGGCTCCCATCTAGAGATGGCCTACTTTTAGATTTCTTCCATTTGCGGTGAGAGATGAATTTGTGTTAGAGATTGAGGGCATGTCCATTAAAGGCATTTACATGGTTATCAACATCACACTGGAGATCATTCCAATCAGTCTGAATATGTGAGTGTGTGTGTGTGTGTGTGTGTACTCACCTAGTTGTGGTTGCAGGGGTCGAGTCACAGCTCCTGGCCCAGCCTCTTCACTGGCCGCTACTAGGTCACTCTACCCGCTCCATGAGATTTATCATACCTCTCCTTAAAGCTATGCATGGATCCTGCCTCCACTACATCACTTCCCAGACTATTCCACTTCCTAACAACTCTGTGACTGAAGAAATACTTCCTAACATCCCTGTGGTTCATCTGAGTCTTCAACTTCCAACTGTGACCCCTTTGTTGCTGTGTCCCACCTCTGGAACATTGTCTCTGTCCACCTTGTCGAATCCTCTCAGTATTTCATATGTCGTTATCATAGCCCTTCTATCTCTCCTGCCTTCCAGTGTTGTCAGGTCAATTTCCTGTAACCTCTCCTCGTAGGACATACCCCTTAGCTCCAGGACTAGTCTTGTTTCCTCACATGCTTGGCTAGGTGAGGGTTCCAAACTGACGCTGCATACTCCAGTATGGGCCTAATGTACACAGTGAACAGGGTCCTGAATGACTCCTTATTAAGATGTTGGAATGCTGTTCTTAGGTTTGCCAGACGTCCGTATGCTGCAGCAGTTATTTGGTTGATGTGCGCCTCAGGAGATGTTCCGTGTTATACTCACCCCAAGATCCTTTTCCTTGAGTGAGTGTTGTAGGCTCTGGCCCCCTAGACTGTACTCCGTCTGTGGTCTTCTTTGCCCTTCCCCAAACTTCATGACTTTGTACTTCGTGGGGTTGAATTCCAGGAGCCAGTTGCTGGACCAGGCCTGCAGCCTGTCCAGATCCCTCTGTAGTTCTGCCTGTTCCTCGTCTGATTGAATTCTTCTCATCAACTTCACATCATCTGCAAACAGGGACACTTCGGAGTCTATTCCTTCCGTCATGTCGTTCACAAATACCAGAAATAGCACCGGTTCTAGGACTGATCCCTGTGGGACCCCACTTGTTACAGGTGCCCACTCTGACACCTCGCCACGTACCATGACTCGCTGTTTTCTTCCTGACAGGTATTCCCTGATCCATTGTAGTGCCTTCCCAATTATTCCTGCCTGGTCCTCCAGCTTTTGCACTAATCTAGTGTGGAACTGTGTCAAACACCTTCTTACAGTCCAAGAAAATACAATCTACCCACCCCTCTCTCTCTTGTCTTACTGCCGTCACCCTGTCATAGAACTCCAGTAGGTTTGTGACGCAGGATTTCCCATCCCTGAAACCATTCTGGATGTCGTTGATAAGCTCATCCTTTCTAGGTGCTCCATCACTCTTCTCCTGATAATCTTCTCCATGACTTTGCACACTATACATGTCAGTGACATTGGTCTGTAGTTTAGTGCTTCATGTCTGTCTCCTTTTTAAAAAACTGGGACTACATTTGCTGTCTTCCATACCTTAGGTAGTCCCCTGTTTCGATAGATGTGTTAAAGATTGTTGTTAGTGGTACACACAGCGCCTCTGCTCCCTCTCTCAGGACCCATGGAGAAATGTTATCCGGACCCATCGCCTTTGAGGTATCTAGCTCGCTTAGCAGCCTCTTCACTTCCTCCTCAGTTTTATGTATTGTGTCCAGCACTTGATGGTGTATCCAACCTCTCCTCCTTTTCTGGAGGCCCTTCTATCTCCTCTGTGAACACCTCTTTGAATCTCATGTTGAGCTACTCACACACTTCGTGGTCATTTCTTGTGACCTCCCCTCCTTCCTTCCTCAGCCTGATTACCTGGTCCTTGACTGTTGTTCTCCTGATGTGGCTGTACAACAGCTTTGGGTCAGATTTGGCTTTTGCTGCTATGTCATTCTCGTATTGTCTTTGGGCCTCCCTT
>WNWK01041774.1:0-16289 GCA_009830355.1 Cherax destructor | reverse complement strand
TGCTCTTGATAGCCTGTTTTCTAAGAACCATCACCTTCCTCGCTGCTATCAACTTGCCCTTTCTTCTCTTAAATCCAATGCTAACATTGTCATACTCTCTTCTGACAAAGGTAATTCGGTAGTTATCCTTGATCATGAGGATTACCTCCGTAAAGCTGATGTCTTGCTCTCTGACTCACGTACCTACACTCCTCTCGTTTCCAACCCTCTTGATCGCATCAAGAGAACTTTCAACAAGAAACTTAAGACTCTCTCCGACCTCTGTCCTTCTGACTTTAACCTTGTTCAACGTTTTCGTGTCATCTGTCCCTCTCTGCCCTATTTCTATGGCCTTCCCAACACTCACAAACCTGATATCCCTCTCGTCCCATCATATCTTCAAGAGGTTCTGTCTCTTATTCTCTTGCTTCTTGGCTAGCCAAAACCCTCACTCCCTTTCTTGGTAGTACTTTTCTCCTGCCCACCTTCGTCACTCTCACGACTTCATTGAACGGGTTCGCTCTCTCCCGACCAGTAAGATGCTTAGTCTTGATGTCGAGTCCCTCTTCACTATGTCCCTTTGGACGATGTCCTTAATTTTCTTAGAGAGAAGGCCAATGAAGAGTTACTTCATCTCCCTATACCTACTGATGTCTTTCTTGATCTTATCCGCCTTTGTGTGGACTCTAATTCCTTTTCTTTTCAAGGTAAATATTATTCTCAAACCTTTGGTGTGCCATGGGCTCTCCTCTATCTCCTGTTTTTGCTAATCTTTACATGGAATATTTCGAGACTGTTCTTCTCCACTACTGATGTACGTCCTTCACTCTGGCTCCGCTATGTAGATGACATCTTTGCTCTTTGGCCCATGACTCAAGTCTCTTCCAACCATTTCTTGATGCTCTTAATAATCTTGCCCTTCCATTAAGTTTAAAGCTGATTGGGAATCTAATTCTTTGCTTCCTTTCCTTGATGTTCATGTCCACTGCTCAGTTACAGGTTTTGCCTTTCCGTGTACCCAAGCCTATGCACAGTGGCATGTACATTCACTACTTTTCTTATCACGCCTCCTCTGTCAAGAAAAGTGTTCTTATCTCCCTCTTTCTCCGTGCTCTCCGCATTTGTGATCCTCAGTTCCTTGAAGCAGAAATTTCCACTCTTCATAATTCATTTTCCCGCCTTGGCTACCCTTCCCATTTCATTGACTCTGCTTTCTCTCATGCCAAACGGACTTTATTCTCTCCTAAACCCTCTACTCGTGGGAACTCTCCTGTCCTCTGCCTTCCCTACATATCTAGTCTCTCTAATCTAAACAACTCTCTCCGTTCCTTAGACATCAAATTTACCCTTCGCCAGACTAACACTCTTCGCACTAATCTAGTTCATACCTCCCCTCCCTCTATAGATTCTCCTGGTGTCTACTCTATTTCTTGCTCCTCCTGTCCTCTTCAGTACTTTGGAGAAACTGGCCGATCTCTTTCTGACAGACTTAGGGAGCACAAAAATAGTGTTAGGCTTGCCGACACTAATAATGCTCTTTTCTGTCATGTCAGAGATCACAGTCATCCTATTGATTGGTCTTCTGCTAAAACTGTCTACCCTACATCCAACTTTCCCTGTATGAATCTTAGCCCTGGCTTTGTCTCTGTAGATGCTTTCCTCTCCCATTACATTGTTAAATGCTCCAAACTTCAGAACACCCGTGACTTAACCTGATTCCTTCCACTTCTATCTCTTCCCCCTTCTCCTCTTTCTCCTCTGTGTTTTCTCTTTCTTTTCTTTTGCCTTGTATTTGTCCTTCTTTTTATTTTATTTTATTTTATTTTTTCCTCCTCTGTGTTGTTGTCCTTACCCTATGCGGGCCGCCAGCTTCATTGCAGTGCTCCTTTCCTAGAATATGACTGACTCCACTACTACTACTACTACTACCACTACTACCTCCATTATTACCCCTCCACCACTTTCTTGTGCCCTCCCCTGTCTGCCTGCCTATAAATACCCCTTCTTCCTGTCCTGTGTTAGTTTGACTTTGTAAATGGTCCAAGTCGGACCAAACATCGTCCATAACCTCTCTTTTATATGTGCGGGTTGTGTGTGTAATGACTTTAGGTAGTTGAGGGAGTGCCCTCTTATACCATAGTGTGATAATTTTAAATGTAACAGATCATGGTCAACTGTATCAAAAGCTTTACGTAAATCAATGAAGATTCCCAGTGGGATTTCTTTATTTTCAAGAGCGGTGTATATTATTTCTAGCATGTGTATGATTGCATCATTTGTGTTTTTATTAGGCCTGAAATCAAACTGACAGGGGTTGAGTATATTGTGAGAGATGAGGTAGGAACAGATTTGCCTATGAATTAACTTTTCAAAGATTTTGGAGAGAAGGGGTAAGTTAGATATTGGCCTATAGTTATTTAGGTCTGTTTGATCTCCGCCTTTATGTATGGGGGTAACCCTCGCTATTTTGAGTATTGATGGGAAGGTGGAGGATTCAATGGATTTGTTAAAGTGTTGCAATAATTGGTGATAGTACTTAAGAAGCTTTTTTGTATATAAAAGGTGGTAAGTTATTTAGATCTCCTGCCTTGTTTTTTAATGTGTTAATAACAAGCGAGACTTCTGTTGGGTTGGTCGGAGCTAGGTATAGCGTATTTGGGTAGCCTCCAGTGAGGTAAGCATTAGGTGGAGTGTTTGAACTTGGGATTTTGCTTGCCAACTTTTTTCCTATTGTCGAGAAGAAAAGATTTAGTTTGTTTGCTGTTTCAGTTAGTGGGAGCAGGGGTTCATCTGGGTTTGTCAGTTTGATTGTTATGTTTCTGGATACTTTTTTAGTTCCTAGAATTTCAGATAGAGTTTTCCAGGTCTTTTTCATATCACCTCTAAAGTTATTTAATCTATTCTCATAATACAATTTTTTTGACCTTCTTATCAGGCTGGTTAGGTTTGAAGAGTAAAGTTTTTTTTGTTCTCTTGTTATTTGACCCATTCAGTACTGTTTTATATTAATGGATTTGAGAATGCTGGGTATTAGCCAGGGATTGTTTATTCTCTTAGCTGTGATCTGTTTAGTTTTTTTAGGGCAATGCATGTTATAGAGGTATTGAGTCTTTTTTAGAAAATTAATAATACATATGTCAGTATCTGTATAGGTGTCTAACTCGGTTTGCCAGTCGATGTTTGACATAGCTGTTATGAAGTTATTAAGAGCTGCCTCATTATGTAGTCTGAAAGTAACTTTAGTAGTCTCTTGGGGTAATTTACCTAGGTTGGTTATGAGAAAGGTAGGGTAGTGGTCTGTGGTATTATCTGTGAGTATGCCTGATTTTAGAGGGGATATGGTGTTAGTCCAGATGTGGTCTAATAGGGAGGCACTAGTCTCAGAGATTCTTGTTGGTTTTGTTACTGTTGGTAGAAGCAAGCAGTTGCTCATAGTGTTTGTGAATTCAGTTAGTTGTGGGTCCTGATCTTGTAGGAAGTTGATATTGAAGTCTCCTGTTAGTATTAAGTGGTCTTTGTTCATGTGTGCATCAGTAATCATACTTCCTAATTTTTCACTAAATTGGCTAATATTTGATTGTGGTACTCTGTAGTAGATATTTATCAATGTGAGGGGTTTTTGTAGGTATTTTGATTTAAACTTAGCTATTAAATATTCTCCATGTTCATCTCTTGTGCAAGTATTGTTGATACATTCAAGCTGGTCTGAATAGTAAATAGTTGGTCTGGCCTATAGTTGTGTATGGCTGTGTAACCAGGAATGGCATAGATATCTGTAGTAGTAGGCTTTAGCCAGGTTTCATTGAGAGCAATGATGGACATACTGGCCTGCAGGGAATTTAATAATGCTATGAGGTCATTGTAATGCTTGCTTAAAGATCTGATATTATAGTTAAAGATAGTTATGTTATTGTTGGCTCTGAGTAGTGCTTTTGCTTGTTCTGCTGTGTAATAATTACAGTTGTTGTTAAGGTCGTGTAAGTCATTTAATAAGAGGTTGATGTCAGGATCAATGTTTGGGTGCGATTCTATAATTAGACTTAAGAATAGGACAAGTAAAGAGTTCTTGGCATGTGAATCTGTATATTATTATTACTAAATGTATAAAGAAGAAAAACTATGAATGTCTCTTCTTTTTCAGGTCACCCTGCCATGGTGGGAGACGGGCAGCGTGTTAAAAAATTTATTAGCTGTTAAATGAATTATATGGAAATGTCCAGCCATAAATGCTTGTCATTGTGGAAATGTGTAGCCATAAATGCTTTGTCAAATTGAACTTCTTATTATTTACCAACAACGTACCCCATTTCTAACTGAATGAAGTGAAAAAAAACACAGCTGTCAATTTCCCCTTGGCTGCTGTCATTTTCAACAGGTTCCATATGTTCATAGTTTCACTGCAGTTTTATCCATTAATATTTTAAGGGTTCTGAACTCCATCCATACAAATTTATATATTATTCTTTACTCTGTTAATGTTTCTACCTCATATATAATGCCACATAAGCTATTTTTTTTTGCTTAGCCATTTTTTCTATGCAGAAAATTTGGAATATTCAATAAAGGATTCTTAAACATTTGACACATTTATATTTATCAAGACTTGCAGGATACTTAACTATAGAATTCCATATTAACCCTTTGACTGTCGGAGGCCCCATTCTGAAACTGTCATTCTGTCGGAAAATTTTGGAAAAAAAAAAAAATTATTATTTCTTATGAAATGATAGAGAATCTTTTACCGATGGTAATGATACCAAAAGTATGAAATTTGATTGAAAACTTACGGAATTACGCTCTCGCAAAGTTAGCGATGTCAGTGATATATACGCATCGGCGATTTCGCCGACTTTGAGCCCTATTTTCGGCCAATTCCATTGGGACAGTCGACCAAACTCATAGCTATTTCTTTAGAACTCCATTTGTTCTATCGATTGAGTACAAGAAATCACCAATTTACCGAATTCAACTACCCAATAAAGTGGTCAGAAAATGGCAATTTCGCCAATTTCATGCAAAATAAAAAAGATGTCAGTTTCAAAATAGGGTCCAGAATAAACAATGCAGACATCCCTAGCACTAAAATAAGATGTTATGTGTTCATTAGTCACATCTTTAGGCCCCTCTTACATTACTCTTCCTTACTATTTTGATTATTTATTCACACAAAAAATAGAAGATTTATTGTTATGTAGACTATTGCATTATTGTAAAAATTGTATAAATAATATCTGTGCACTTGTGAAAGAATATTAGACTCACCAGTTGATGTGTATTGGACGCGTGGTGTGATTTGTTTACTTTTGAACATTGGCAAAAATCGAACATTTCCGCTACTTTGAGCTCAATTTCAAGATCATTTACATCATGAAACTAATCAAAATCATCTCTATTCCTGTAATATGTTTTCCATTCTATCAAATGAGACCATGAAAAAGAGAATACAACCATAAATACTATACGAAAATACACCTCAAAGTCGGCGTTTTAATCCAAAAACATGGTCGGAGTTTTATTTTTCTCATTATGTACTGCTTGCTGCAGGATTTTTTTTATACTGCGCACACTGACCACACAGACCCATTCTCTCACATGTGGGCCTACCAGCTTTCTCCTGCTTGATTTGAGGCCGCTAGAATTTAGGCGTATAAATATGTCCGAAACATTGGCTCGTAAGACGTATATATACGTCCGAAACAGTCAAAGGGTTAAATGTATATACAGTGGTCCTCGGTTTTCGTCGAAAATTCATTCCAGAATGCTGCTCAAGTGCCATTACCGAACGAATTTACTTCCTTAAGAAATAATGTCACGTAGGTTGTCTATTTCAGACCCCAAAATACACTTGCAACAGCACTTACAAAAATACACTTACATAAATGTTCGAGTTTGGAGATGCACGAAACCGAGGGACCACTGTATAGTGGGCCCTCGGTTTCGTGCATCTCAAACTCGACATTTATGTAAGTGTATTTTCGTAAGTGCTGTTGCAAGTGTATTTTTGGGGTCTGAAATAGACTAACCTACGTGAGATTAATTCTTAGGAAGTAAATGTCGCTAATGGCACTTGAGTAGCATTCTGGAACGAATTTTCGGCGAAAACCGAGGGACCACTGTACATATACTGACTATACTGAAATTATATTTAATCCATTTTACTGAAGCAATATGGAATAAAAGGTGCATTACTTAATATAAAACAATTTTTATAAGCACATGCAGTAATTTTTCACAATAAACAACGAACCAGCAGTTTTTTTAATGTAAACATGAAAAATTAACTTTTATATACGAATACACAAATGATGGTTGATCTTTCAAAAGAATCCATCTGACATACTGCCGAGAGTCATGAAAAAAAGAATCACTATCTTAACCCTTTCAGGGTCGCAAGGCCCTCTCCGAATCTCGTTCTCAGGGTCGCAGAATTTAAAAAAAAAAAAAAAATTCTTATGAAATGATAGATTTTTTCTTCTAAATCTAATAGGCTAAAAAAAAAATTTTTTTGCTATCAATACTTACGGAGATATAGAGGCTTGAAGTTGACAAAGTGAACATCTTACGCAACATCGCCGACTGCCAGTCACCAGGTAATAGTTCTTTTTGTTCTACTTTTTTCTTTTATTTTTTAACATTTTATTTTTTCAAGTAACTTTTATGTCCTGTGAGACCAATATAAACCATATTTTGTATATATACACTCCTTGTATACTACACAATAACTGCTGGCTGACCAGCTGGCTGGCTGGCTTCCTGACCAGCTGGCTGGCTGGCTTCCTGACCAGCTGGCTGGCTGGCTTTCCTGACTAGCTGGCTGGCTAGCTGACCAACTGGCTGGCTGAACAGCTGGCTGGCTGGCTGGCCAGCTGGCTAGCTGGCTTGCTGGCTGACCAGCTGGCTGGCTGGCTGGCTGGCTGACCTGCTGGCTGGCTGGCTAGCTGACCAGCTGGCTGGATGGATGGCCAGCCAGCCGACTGACTGACTGTGTCTCCATCTCACAGGAACACATAAATACAATTATATATGGTGTAAATTACCTAGGATACACGGGAGAATATAATAATAATAATAATAATAATTATTGAAGCATGGTGTAAGACGTGTGTGTCAGTCTTATCACTATACTAATTAGTAGTGACATTTGATGAGGGGTGAGCGTCCTCTTATCTTATTATTATCGCTAAACTAATTAGTGGTGACATTTGATGAGGGTACACTGCCTTTGCTTTATTTGTTTTCACTGTTTTATCTGTTTGTCTCTCTGTCTCTGTCTGTCTATCTGTTTGTCTCTCTGTCTCAGAGCGAATAGTAGTCACTGCTTCACATCCGAGTCCTGATACATATTATTTGCAAGTCTGGATTTTTTGGGTTATCCTAGGTAATTTACACTAGGGATGTATCAGATATCCGTATCCGCATCCGCATCCCCGGAGCATCCGCATAAATTCTTACATCAGCATCCGCATCCGTATTTTTTCTAAATGAGACATCCGCATCCGTATTTTTCTAAATGAGACATCCGCATCCGTATTTTTCCTAAGTGAGACATCCGCATCCGCGTCCGCATCCGTAATCACTATTAAATAAATATCCACATCCGCATCCGGGCCTAACAAAGCGGATGTGGCGGATATTATAACCTAAATTACAGAGCTTGCATGTTTGTTTCCCACAAACTTCTTCTTATGATTTACAAATTAACATTACAGCTTCAAATATTAGAACTTAATGACCTGTGCAGAGAGAGAGAGAACATAAGAAAGGAGGAACACTGCAGCAGGCCTCTTGGCCCATACTAGGCAGGTCCTTCACAATCCACCCCACTAATAGAATATTTGCCCAACCAAATTTTCAATTCTATCCAAGAAATAAGCGTTGATAATTATATTTACTCATGTGCAAGTCCCACTCAAAACCAACCCCTCTCACTCATGAATTTATCCAACCTAAATTAAAACTACCCAAGGTGCTAGCTTCAATAACCCTACTAGGCTGATAAATTAGACACATGCAATGGAAATAAATGGTATAAAATACCGACACAATGGAAAAATAAACACAATAAAGGATCACATTATACTGCTTATGTGTTTATTAGACACATATGCATTGAAAATTAGGTTCAGCAAATACAGTGGTACCTCGAGTTACGATATTTTTTCGTTCGAGAATGCTGTTCAAGTGCCATTACCAAACGAATTTATCCCCATAAGGAATAATGTAAAATAGACTAGTCCTTTCACACCCCCAAAAATATACCTACAAAAGCATTTAAAAAAATAAACTTACATAAAAGGGCGATTTTGGGGACCATCGTAACTCGAGGTACCACTGTATTTTGTTAGTGGGATGGATTGGGAAGGACCTGCCTAGTATGGGCCAACAGGCCTGCTGCAGTGTTCCTCCTTTCTTATGTATCTTTATTGAGGAAACGTTTCGCCACACAGTGGCTTCATCAGTCCATACAAATGAGAATCGTGAAGAACAGGAGGAGTTTGAGGTGGTCAGTCCATCAGCCTGGAGTTACTGTCTGACACAGCAACATCTTGGTATCTTAATACAGGGAATTCGTCACTTGCCTAACCCTTGGCCACCACCTACTTCAGCTCCTTTGGTGCTCTTGTGGTGAACCAGGTGCTTCAGCTCCTTCAGTACCCTATTTTATAGTGCCCTAATTATCAAAGCATATTCCATGGATGGAGTAGATGGGTTGGGTAAGAGTTTTTGTTTGTGAGATTGGTTTTGGGTTATAGGGGGACCTACCTGGTGTGGACCAGTTGGCTTGCTGCATTGTTCCTTATTTCTGTGTTCTTGTATTAATATTGGTAGAATTACCGACAATATGTTAAGTAAAAGGACACAAATGCTGTCGTATCAGTATCATATGTACACTTGTGTAGTGTACCAGCATCCAGCATTCATCCCACTTATACAGCTGGTCCTTTAGGTGACGTCACGATCCCGCTGACGTCAGAGCCTATGCACATGCGCAGAGCCTCTGACGTCAGCGGGTATCGTGACGTCCACGAAAGGGACCAGCTGTAAGTGGGATGAATGCTGGATGCTGGTACACTACACAAGTGTACATATGATACTGATACGACAGCACGCCATGTTATCGTATGACGTCTCGGCATACTATACGACTCTATAGGCTGAACAGACAGGTGGTACTGGGTGAATCTATACAATAGCAAACACATTATAACTTTGAACTGATCAAGATTAATCTTACTCTCGCACTTCTTGAGTTAATGGTACATAAGAGAAATTTAATGGATCTAGATATAAACAATATATATATAACAATTTCAATTTGCAAATTTGATCGATCAATGGATGTGTATTCATGCACTCTTCGGCTTCTGAGGAAGAATAAATATTTACAGGGAAGAAGTTTTAACAGGAAAGATAAACTCGGCTAACACGGGTTATACTGTTAAAACTCAGAACTCAGAGAGAACTTGAACACACAAACATCTTGCTAGATACTGGAAATCTAATAACAAAACACACAGTCAATAATTCGGTTCTAAACTGGATTTTCTAATTTTCTATCTTTAGCTCACAACTTTTGATCACTTTCCTACTGGAGGAATGAACAGACTCGGTGGAGTGGATGGATCTCTTCCCGGTTGAAATAGTTAGCTCAAAGACACAAAGTATGAGCAAAGGAGAACGGCTCTCACTATCTCTTACTGCAGGTAAGAATTACTCGACACACGACACTTTACTCTGCAAAGGCTTACTGTCAACTGGAAGGAACACTATCTGGAACACGAGGGACAACAACTGGCACTCTAGTGAATACACTAGCAACAGAAACGGCTTTCTGCAATTGCTTTTGCATCAGCGAGAGATGCTATAACTCATTCAAATAGTCTTTCTTCAACAAAGCGTCCCCTGGAGAGGAACTACTACCTGAACTAGCAACATTGCAAGGATAGACTCAGTACTCAAGGCTGTCCGGGATACCTCCGGCACCCTAGGCATCTGAACGCTATCTTGCATGCAAGGTATTGTAGGGGCTGAATTCCAGACAGGAGTGACAGTAATACTAGTGCCTTGACCGCTCGGCTACGTTAACAAGTAAAACACATACTTTCTACAAGAACTAATCTGAACTTCACATTCCGCATCACTCTGGCAATTCTCTGATACAAGCTGGAAGAACAAACACATTGTTCAAAGGCTAGAGACTGTCTTTCAGTCATTAAGGGACTATGAGGGCTGTTTACTGACTCATTATCATTATGGCGCTGAATGGCAATACACACAGTATTATCGCACATGGTTACTAGAACTTCAATGCCTTGACTGGCAGAAAACACACAGTTATCACTTAAATTTACTTGAGACATGACTGAGCAATTAAACGAGAATCGAATTGAAAGCAAAATTTACACAAGTATATGGCACAATATAGCTTAACTGATAGTAATTATTAACTATTCTGCATGAGTAACACGGATAATAGCACAATAACACTAAAGAAAAGATAACTCACTGGAAATTGACTTGGCAAGAAAATTCAACACACTAAGATAAAACAATCTAGCTTTAACTTGAACAGCAAAATGAGTTTTCTTTTCTTTAAATATCAACAAAATTGCAACACAATAAAAGAATTAAATGCACAATTAATTAAAAGAATTCAATAATGGTTATGGCACTAGCAACAATCTGATAAAACAATTCGGTAGAATTGTTCACTGGCAATAAATGAAAGTAACTTTACTGCTTGAATCTCTAGAAGTTCACTGGAATATTACTTATTACTCTTAGGAAATGACAAGTTACTTGAGCAAATAACAATAAAATTGATGAAACAAGGTGAGTACTGGCGAATTTAATTTACACAAAATCAATTTCAGGAATGACTGATTGAAAAAAATTCACACTGGGGTAAATTATTTTCACACAACACAAAGATATTAGAAATAAAATAGTTTGAACACTCTTACTCTTAATTGCAAGCAAAGCAAGGTAACTCAATGCAACAGTTACTGAACAATTTACTAAAAACACTGACTTTAGACAAACTTAAGAGTGAAATTGTTCAAACAACACTTTAACATGAACTATGTAAAAAAAATCATGAACAAGATATTTAACAAGAAAATAAGGCAACACTTACAGGAACTGAAGTACAACTCATCAGGGTAATTAACTTTTGGACTTACAAATACACAAAAAGTCAATTTCGTTGTCCTTGAGATTAGTAACTTATCAGAAGAAATTGAGATCTTCAATAAAAATTTATAGCACTAGTCTGCAAAATGAAGGCACATTAGCACTATACAAAAAGAACAAGTACACAAAACAATAGCAGGTGCAATGGGAATAAGTAACACTGACTGCAACACATAAGAATTAGCAGGGAATACTACTGGTAAAATGTTAAAAATTGCTTGGAGGAGAAAACAATATGTAGTTACTGGGGCAAGCAAAATTAATTAATTACACAATTAAAACATTAACAAACAAGGGTAAAAGAATAAAAAATAACTCTGGGATAGTACACTTGGTGAAACACAATAATTAACAAGACAGAAAATTCAACAACACATGGGCAATGCTGGGGAAAAATTTAAAATCTTTTAAAATTACTACTTGGTGGAATATTGGAACACAAGATAACTTTAACAAAACTGTACTTACTGCATACTTAGTAACACAACGAAATTCACAGAAATTATAACGCAATAATTAACAAGAGACAATACTAGTGAAATCAAAAATTAATGCAAATAATTAATTTAACACAGAACACTTCCTAGGATAACTCAAAATTTATGTAACTCGCAGAAATTGTCTCAACACACGAAATTGTCTATAGATTATCTGAAAAATAAAACAACAACACAATAAATGTCTCTAGGGTGGAGATCGGTGACTGAAGCGTGGTGGTGGAGGGTGGTGGTGGAGGCTGGTGGTCTGGTCCACTCGTTGATAACTTGAAGTAATGTGCATAAACCGGTGGACTACGAACCGAGGCTTTATACAGTTGGCACAACAGTTCAGAAGAAACACACTCAGGACGCTCGACCTGGTTCGTAGCCAATAACTGCTTGCAGGACCCAGTTAAGGGTGAAATAATCCACACTTAATGCTTTGTGTGGGTGGAGTGCACGTGGTCAAGGCGTCTGCTTAGCGTGGGTGGTGGCGGGTGGTGTTGTAGCTAGGCTTACACCGCTTCCGCGTGCGCCTGTGGCTTACGCCGTTACATGAACTTAACCCAGGGTGGCTTGAATAACCCAGGATACCACGGGGATGGTATTGTACAATGCAACTAATGAGACATTTCCACTTAACATAACACTCAATGGTACACCCATCACAAGACTCACAGAGGGAAAATTCCTAGGAATCCACCTTGACAGTAGCCTTAAATTCCAAACACATATACAACAAATTTCCAAGAAAATCTTGAAGACAGTAGGCATATTATCAAAGATACGCTATTATGTACCTCAATCAGCTCTCCTTGCACTATATCATTCACTTATCTACCCGTATCTCACCTATGGAATCTGTGCATGGGGATCAACAACGTTAAATCACCTTAGACCACTCATAACACAACAAAAGGCCGCAGTCAGAATGATAACAAATTCCCACTCTAGACAGCATACTCCACCAATATTCAAAAGTCTCAAACTACTCACCGTAAAGAACATTCATACTTACTCTTGTGCCTACTACATATATAAAACTTTACACTCTAATATAAACCCTCTGCTCAAAATTCTCCTCACCAACTTTAATAGGACCCATGACCACAACACAAGACACAGATCACTTTTTGATATACCCAGTGTTCATATCAACCTATGTAAAAATTCTATGCACATAAAGGGCCCCAGAATCTGGAATTCATTACCAGTAAATATTAAGATAATCGTGTCTGAAAATCAATTTAAGACAACTCAAAAACCACCTACTCACCCAAAACTAAATGATCATACTATAAACTACTTTGAAAAATGCTCATTATTACTTTACTATACGATAATCTCAATTTTTAATAATATGTTACTATTATGTTACCCCCTACTCATATTATAAGTTAATGTCAAAAATGCTCAATGTTATTTTCCTTAAGATAATCTCAATTCCATATTATCATTCAAGAATCTTAACACCTGTAACAATCTAATATCATTATATAATAATTTAAACAGTAAAATTTCATCATATTGCAATTTTGAAAATAATTTTTAACTAGAATAAACTCAATAAATTTCTCTAATATTAAGTACATAGTCTTTAAGGACTAGAATAAGCTGCCCCTAATGCCATGGCATGTCAGTGGCTCTCCTTGAACTCAATTTACATTGTAACTACTGATACCTATGTAATCTGCAATCTGCAATGAAATAAAATTTGTTTGTTTGTTTGTTTGTTTGTATTTTATTGTCTCATTGAACCTATATATACCCAATGTGTCCATGCATTGTTTGTAACAGCTTGAAAAAGCTCCTGGAGTGCGAAACGTTGCCACAATAAAATGTCTCATTAGTTGCATTTGTGTCCTTTTACTTAACATTCTGTGTTCTTGTGAGTGAGAGGGGTTGTGAGTGAGGGGTTGTGAGTGAGGGGTTGTGAGAGTGAGAGGGGTTGGATTTGAACGGGACTTGCACAATGGTTGGGGGGTTGTCGGGGCTTCTTGCTTGGGATGGGGATTGGTTGGACAAATATTTTTGGTGGGTTGGTTTTGACATGGACCTGCCAAGTATGGGCCAGTAGGCCTGTTGCAGTGTTCCTCCTTTCTTATGTTCTTATGGTAAAAAAAAAAAAATCAGGTATTTTATGACTGTCCTGCAAAATCCGCATCTGCATCCGCATCCGCTCGGATGTCAAGATGTGACATCCGTAATCCGCATTTTACTGTAAGCAGATATCTGCATCCGCATCCGTATTTTACTGTAAGCAGATATCCACATCCGCATCCGCATTTTACTGTAAGCAGATATCCGCATCCGCAAAATAAGTAAGACATCCGTATACACATCCGCATACCGGATATTTAAATTTTTCACATCCGATACATCCCTAATTTACACTATGTATAATTGTATTTATGTGTACCTGTGTGACAGTCAGACAGACAGACAGACAGCCAGCCAGCCAGGCAGCCTGCCTGCCTGCCTGCCAGCCAGCCAGCCTGCCTGCCAGCCAGCCAGCCAGCCAGCCAGCCTTCCCCCCACTGTCTTCCCCACTCACCCCACTGTCTTCCCCACCCACCCCACAGTCTTCCCCACCCACCCCACTGTCTTCCCCACCCCCTACTGTCTTCCCCCACTGCCTTCCCTACCACTCACACTGCCAGAGTGAAGTACAGTGGACCCTCGGTTAATGAAAAACTTCATCCCAGAAGCCTGCTCAAGTGCAATTACCGAACGAATTTACTTCCTTAAGAAATAATGTCACGTAGGTTAGTCTATTTCAGACCCCAAAAATACACTTCCACATGCACTTACAATATTATACTTACATAATTGTACGATTTCGGGTATTCGTTAACCGAGGGTCCACTGTATTCCTTACCGCATGGCTTGGTGACAAGGTGCACTGAATTACCACTCCCACAATGCAATGCGGGTGCATAATTTTTTCCCTACTGTGCACACTTACTACATAGACTCATTCTATCACATGCAGGCCTACCAGCTCTCTCCCCCTCGATTTGAAGCCGCTAAAATTTATGCATACTAGTACGTGGAAAACCCTGGCGTGTAAGCCGTACTAGTACGGCCGAAACCCTGAAAGGATTAATGGTTCACAATACCAGCATGATGAATAAGACACGTGCAAAACCTGTCTATCTTCATTTACTGTGTGAAGACAAGACATATTAGCTGAACAAGCTTTTATTGGGACAACATTTAGAGCTGTTAAAATTTTTATGAAGTACAGTGGTCCCTCGGTTTTTGCCAAAAATTCGTTCCAGAATGCTGCTCAAGTGCCATTACCGAACAAATTTACTTCCTTAAGAAATAATGTCACGTAGGTTAGTCTATTTCAGACCCCCAAAAATACACTTGCAAAAGCACTTACGAAAATACACTTACATAAATGTTTGAGTTTGGAGATGCACGAAAACCGAGGGACCACTGTACTGTAGTACAGAAAGTTACAAAGTTATTTTCTGCAAATATATCTTTTCTTCACAACTACCGAATGGTGTTTCATCATGATGTAAAAATGCAATGTAAAAAGAATTAAAATACATCTTACTTTGGGATGAGCCATGAGAATACTATAAGAAGCTTCAGACCCTGAAGAATACTTTTCATGTATTCTTCTGTTAAGTTGAAGTAGCCTGATGCTAAATGAATTCTTGAATTACTCTCGGCTGAAGTCAAGAACTTTTTGGTCATTGTGCTATCGTTCACAATATCAAAAGGTCCCATTTGTAAAGTTGGGATTACTATGGTGTCTAGGGGCTTTTCGTCTAGCTTATTAACAACAGACTTTTCCAGATTTTTCGACATGTGGTGTAGTCTTTGTGTAGTTTTGCCACACTCTTGATCCCACACTTTCTGTATGGCAGTTTTCATGGCCATACAATATTTATTATAATCACCCTGAAAAGTGAAAACACCATTTATTATAATCACCATTAAAAGTACAGTCTGTTAGGTAAAAGGTCATGTGCAACTTATGCGACAGTTTTATTGTGGCCATGTTTTGCTCTCCAGGAGCTTAGTCATAACAGCTTGACAAAGCTCCTGGAGGCGAAATGTTGCCACAATAAAAACGTCACATTAGTTGCACATGTGTCCTTTACCTAACATCATATCGGTAATTCTACCAACATCATTACAAAAGTACAGTCAAACAGCATTTATTATAATCACAATTAAAAGTGCAGTCAAGAAGTATGTGCTGTATTATAAACACCCTTAAAAATGCAAAGGTAATGTAAAAAATGAATAACATGCAACATATACATTTTCCCCATTTTCAATAGATTTTCTCCCACTATTCAGATGAGCCATTTAACCCTTAAACTGTCCACACGTAGATCTACGTTCACTCGCGCACTGCTCGAATATTTTGAAAAAAAAATAATAATTTTTTTAAAAATGAAAAGCATTTTATAAACAGGATAGGCTAAAAAAAAATTTAGGGCCAGTACTTACCGAGATATAAGCCCAACAAGTTGGTGCTGGAAGCTCACCTGCGGCAACAACAAGTCCTGCCGCTTGCAGAAGTAATGCCGATATACTTTTTTTTTAGTTTTTATTTTAATTTATACAATTTTTATGTTCTGGTAATTACAATTTATAATAGTTCTTGTGATT
>WNWK01041773.1:0-16290 GCA_009830355.1 Cherax destructor | reverse complement strand
AAAAATGGGTCTGTGTGGTCGGTGTGCAGAAAAAAAAAAATCCTGCAGCCCCCCTTTTGCAAAATGAAAAAAAAAAAACTGACCTTTTTTTTTTTAAAAAAAGTTTTGAAACCTTTTTTTCGTATGGTATTTATTGATGTATTTTTTTTCTTGGTCTCATTTGATAGAATTGAAAATATATTAAAAATAGAATTTTTTTTTATTGGATGAAAAAAGTCCCTTTTTAAATTGAGCTCAAAATAAAAAATGTTTGTTTTTGGGTTTTGTTAAAGAGAAAACCCCAAAACACACCATGCGCCCCAAAAACATCAACTGTAGTCTTATATTCATGCAATGCTCTGTTTTTTTTCCTTTTTTTTAAAGTGGTTGATACTACATAACAGAAATCTTTTTATTTTTGTGTAAAAAAAAAAGGGGAAAAGCAAAAGTAATGGAACGGGGGGCCGGGGAAGGGGGGGGAAAAAAACCCCAAAAAAATTTATTTTTGAATGTCTGTTGTTTCCCCGGGCCCTATTTTGAAATTGGCATCGTTTGAAATTTGTGGGAAAATTTGGAAAAAACCATTTTTTGACCACTATTTTTGGGTAGATGAAATTGGTAAATAGGCGGTTTCTTGTACTCAATCGATAGAAGAAATGGAGTTCTACGAAATAGCTATAATTTTAGGAGACTGAAACATTGGAATTTGTCAAAAATAGGGCTCGAAGTGGGTGAAATCGCCGATGCGTCAGTGTCATAGATACCGCGAAATTCACGAAATCATAATTCCGTTAGTTTTCGCTCAAATTTCATAATTTTGGTGGCGTTATGATCGGAAATAGATTCTCTATCATTTTATAAGAAAAAAATAATTTTTTTTTTTTCAAAAAAATTTCGACCCCAGGAACGTTTTTCCGAGAAGGCCTGTCGACCCCCAAAGGGTTACTAGGACCCATGACCATAACACAAGACAGATCACTTTTTGGTATACCCCGTGTCCATATCACCCTGTGTAAAAATTCTATGCACATAAAGGGCCCCAAAATCTGGAATTCATTACCAGTAAATACTAAAATAACCTGTTCTGAACATCAATTTAAAACTCTTATCAAAAACCACCTACTCACCCTAAACTAAATACTCATACTGTAACTTACTTTCACCAATGCTCAATGTTATTTTCCTATAATATAATTTCAATATTTACTATTGATGTAACCATCCTACAAAACACTTGTCACAATGTAATATCCTCAGATTGTAATTTGAGTACATTTATTAACTCTTATAAGCAAATGTTTAATTAAAACAACCCAATCAACTTCTCTAGTATTAAGTACAGTAGGGCCCCCCTTATATGGCAGGTTAGGTTCCAGGCTAGTGCCTTAAAGCAGACATCGCCGAAAAGCAGAACGCCATTTTTTTCCACTTCTAAATGCATATAAATGCCAGACAACAAGCTTACATTAACTTATATTAAGTTAGCAATAGCACTAGGCATTAAAAAACACAATAAAAAGTAAGATACACACAGAGTACACTTATTACTTACCTTAAAGTATTAACATTGGCTTAAAATAGTCTGTGAACCAATTTATGAAAAGATCAGTAGTCATCCAAGCTTTTGAATTGGATTTATAATAAACAGGGAGGCTACCTTTTGCATAGTTCTTTAGGGCCCTACGATTCTCTGAGTGATAAATTATCATAGGTTTTAACTTGCAATCCCCAGCAGCATTAGCTCCTAGCAAGAGTGTTAGTTGAAGACTCAGATGAGTCAAAGGGATGTTAGGAAGCATTTCTTCAGCCATAGAGTAGTCAGGAAGTGGAATAGTCTGGCAAGTGATGTAGTGGAGGCAGGAACCATACATAGCTTTAAGACGAGGTATGATAAAGATCATGGAGCAGGGAGAGAGAGGACCTAGTAGCGGTCAGTGAAGAGGCGGGGCCAGGAGCTAAGTCTCGACCCCTGCAACCACAATTAGGCGAGTACACTCTTGGGTTATCCTGGGTTCTCTACACATATGCTGCTATATGTAACTGTATTTGATGGCTATCTCAGCGATCAACATATACCTTGTTAGTAAGTTCATTCAGGTATACACAAATACAGTTACATAGATTATCATACATAGCAAATATGCGTAGACAACCCAGGATAACCCAAAAAAGTCAGTTCACTGAGTTTAATCATTTCTAACTTGGCACTTAAAGTAAGAGGCTTACGACTCCTCTTTTTATCACAACTAAGCTTAGACGCCATAGTCAATGAGAGCCAACTAGTAAACGAAAGAGTAAACGAGAGAGAGAACAAGATACGGAGTTCAGAGAAGGTAAAAAAACAAACTGAACAGGTAGTGGGCGATCACTCGGTCAGGCGAAATGAATGCGATTAATATGTGTCCACTTTTAGTTCATTCACATACGTTTGTAAGAGTTTGTGAGACTTTTACCTCAAAATAATTTTTTTTATTATAATAATAATTACCTCACAACACAAATACTCTTACATTGTGTACAAGTTAGTACAAAATAAACAAACAGCAACACTCCCATTCTCATGCAACACACTATTTTTAGAGTTAATGATAGTATTACCATTATTATTATCATAATAAAAAAGAAGTGCTAAACCCACAAGGGTTGTGAATAACTATATATAGAGTGAAGGCATATGAAAGGAATATTTTCTACAGTTATCCCTCAATGTTTGACTAGAGAAAACGTAATTCTTCCGACTTCTACAAAGTCGCTTGGTAAACAAATATCATATTTGTCAATTTTTATTCTGTGGGTGTATGTATCATGTTTATATGCTATGTAACGCGCTTTTTAAATTATTTTGAAGAAAATATCATAGATGAATTAATGAATATGTCTATATTAACGTAAAATAAGACATTTAATGTGCCCAAGAGTGATTATTATTAATATTACGTAATGTTTTCCCTCCGCCCGGCAACACCATAGCATATAAACAGCATGTTTATATGCTATGTAACGTGATTCTTATATAATTTTGAAGAAAAAATCATAGATGGATTAATGAAAATGTCTATATTAACGTAAAATAAGACATTTAATGTACGCAAGAGTGATTATTATTAGTATTACGTAATGTTTTCCCTCCGCCCGGCAACCACACCTACATAGCATATAAACAGCATATAAACAGCATGTTTATATGCTATGTAACGTGTTTCTCATATAATTTTGAAGAATATATCATAGATGGATTAATGAAAATGTCTATATTAACGTAAAATAAGACATTTAATGTGCGCAAGAGTGATTATTATTAGTATTACGTAATGTTTTCCCTCCGCCCGGCAACCACACCTATAGTATAGCATATAAACATAGCATATAAACAGCATGTTTATATGCTATGTAACGTGTTTCTCATATAATTTTGAAGAATATATCATAGATGGATTAATGAAAATGTCTATATTGACATAAAATTGGACATTTAATGTGCCCAAGAGTGATGATTACATAATAGAGAGATGTGCTCACGGAAAATGTAAACAAACCGGGTGGCGCGCGCTGTATCTGAAAGACGCTCGCCGTATACAAAAGTTTTGGTCATAATTTGAACTCGCCGTATGAACGGAACGCCGAAAGACGAAACGCCGAAAAGCGGGGCCCTACTGTAGTCTATAAGCCATTAGATTAATCTGCCCTTAATGCCATGGCATGCTAATGGCTCTCTTTGCACTTCAGTTCATGTTTGTAATAACAAAATCTCAATGTAAACTTGCAATGAAATAAAAATTTATTATTTATTTATTATTATTATTTATTATAATCACAATCTTTGCAGAGGCACTAAGATACGACAGTTTAGAAAATCCCTCCAAACCGCCAATATCTCAATCCCCTCCTTTAAAGTGCAAGCATTGTACTTCCCATTTCCAGGACTCAAGTCCAACTAAATCAATTAACTGGTTTCCCTGAATCCCTTCACAAAATATTACCCTGCTCACACTCCAACAGCTCGTCAGGTCCCAAAAACCATTCATCTCCATCCACTCCTATCTAACACGCTCACACATGCTTGCTGGAAGTCCAAGCCCCTCGCCCACAAAACCTCCTTTACCCCCTCCCTCCAACCTTTTCGAGGACGACCCTTACCACGCCTTCTTTCCCCTACAGATTTATACGCTCTCCACATCATTCTACTTTGATCCACTCTCTCTAAATGACCAAACCACCTTAACAACCCCTCTTCAGCCCTCTGACAAATACTTTTAGTAACTCCACACCTCCTCCTAATTTCCACACTCCGAATTTTCTGCATAATATTTACACCACACATTGCCCTTAGACAGGACATCTCCACTGCCTCCAGCCGCCTCCTCGCTGCAGAATTTGCAACCCATGCTTCACACCCATATAAGAGTGTTGGTACCACTATACTTTCGTACATTCCCTTCTTTGCCTCCATGGATAGCATTTTTTGTCTCCACAGATTCCTCAACGCACCACTCACCTTTTTTCCTTAATCAATTCTATGGTTAACCTCATCCTTCATAAACCCATCTGCTGATAAGTCAACTCCCAAATATCTGAAAACATTCACTTCCATACTCCCTCTCTCCAATGTGATATCAAATTTTTCTTTATCTAAATCGTTTGATATGCTCATCACCTTACTCTTATCTATGTTCACTTTCAACTTTCTACCTTTACACACCCTCCCAAACTCGTCCACTCACTTTTGCAACTTTTCTTTAGAATCTCCTATAAGCACAGTATCATTAGCAAAAAGTAACTGGGTCATCTCCCATTTTGTACTTGATTCCCCATAATTTAATCCCACTCCTCTCCCCAACACCCTAGCATTTACTTCTTTTACAACCGCATCTATAATTTTTTTTTTATTTCATTGCAAGTTTACATCAAGATTTTGTAATTACAATCATAAACTGAAGTGCAAGGAGAGCCACTAACATGCCATGGCATTAAGGGCAGCTTAATCTAATAGCTTATAGACTATGTACTTAATACTAGAGAAATTGATTGAGTGATTGAGTTTGTTTTAGTTAAATATTAGATTGTAACAGTATAAATTTGTTCAAATTACAATATGATGATATTACATTGTAACAAGTGTTTAGTAGGATGGTAACATAATAGTAAAAATTGAAATTATCCTATAGGAAAATAACAAGTGAGCATTTAGTATGAGTATTTAGTTTTGGGTGAGTAGGTGGTTTTTGAGAAGAGTCTTAAATTGATTTTCAGACAAGGTTATTTTAGTATTTACTGGTAATGAATTCCAGATTCTGGGGCCCTTTATGTGCATAGAATTTTTACATAGGTTGATATGGACACGGGGTATATCAAAAAGTGATCAGTGTTTTGTGTTTTGGTCATGGGTCCTATTAACCCTTAAACGGTCCAAACGTATGTATACGTTCGCACGCCCAGTACCCCGAATATTTTGAAAAAAAAAAAAAATATATAGAAATAAAGAACACATTTTTTTAAGTGTTATCGGATAAAAAAAATTATGGTTAGTAGTTACCGAGATATGAGGCGGAGAAGTTGGCACTGGATGCTCACCTGACAGCAACAGGAGTCCTGCTGCTTGCAGAATTGTTGCCGATATACCTTTTTTTCTCTTTTTTTATTATTTTTATATAATTTTTATGTTCTGATAATTACAATTTATAGTAGTTCTTGTGATTTCATAGCCAATCTTTGTTCTGACATTAATATTAGGTACTGAAATTATACTCAAATAATAATAATGATAGTGCATAAAATAATAATAATGATAGTGAATAATAATAATAATAATAATAATAATAATAAAAATAATAATAAGTGCATAATAATGATAATAATAATAATAATAATAATAATAATAATAATACAATAAACTTCCCTTGAAGCCATTATGTAAGATATGTGTCACTGCCTTATCTCATCTGATCACTAATGATGACTGGTGACATTTGATGAGGGTGAGGGTAGTCTTATCTCTTCTTATCAGTCCAGTAATTACAGTGATGACATTTGAGGAGCTTACACTGCTTCCCTTTATTTGTTACGCAAACCTGTCTGTCTGTCTGTCTGCTTGTCTCAGAGTAGTTCATAAACCAACTGGTATTACGCAGATCACATGCACATTATATCACTTTGTCTTGATTTTTTTAGTTATCCTAGGTAATTTACACTATGTATAATTGTATTTACGTATGTGTTCCTGTGAGATAGAGACAGATAGATACAGACAGACAGACAGAGATAAACAGCCAATCAGGTACCCAGCTAACCAGCCAGCTGCTGGCCAGCCAGGTGGCTAACCAGCTGCTTGCCAGCCAGGTGGCCAGGCAGGCAGGCAGCCAGCCTGCTGACATCACTTTCGACTTCAAAGGGGAGTTAATATGACATGACATCAGTGAATCCTTGGTGTTTGCCGCAGTGTTTGCTATAGCTGGCACTCAATTTAACTGGTGCTCCCACAAGGTACTAAGTGTTCCTAGATTTTTTAATATGGCGCACACCGAGTGTTAAGACCCATTCTATGCTGACCAGGCATCTCAGGCCAATCATGCCAAATTTGGAGGCAGGAAAAATAAAACGTAAATATACGTTTGGGGCAGTAGCAGTACTAACGTATATATACGTTTGGACCGTTTAAGGGTTAAAGTTGGTGAGGAGAATTTTGAGCAGAGGGTTTATATTAGAGTGTAGAGTTCTATGTATGTAGTAGGCACAAGAATAAGTGTGAATGTTCTTTACGGTGAGTAGTTTTAGGCTTTTGAATATTGGTGGAGTATGCTGTCTAGAGTGGGAATTTGTTATTCTGACTGAAGCCTTTTGCTGGGTTATGAGTGGTCTAATGTGATTTAATGTTATTGATCCCCATGCACAGATTCCATAGGTGAGATAAGGGTAGACGAGTGAATGATATAGTGCAAGGAGAGCTGACTGAGGCACATAGTAGCATATCTTTGATAGTATGCCTACTGTCTTTGAGATTTTCTTAGAAATTTGTTGTGTGTGTGTTTGGAATTTAAGGCTACTGTCAATGTGGATTCCCAGGAATTTTCCCTCTGTGAGTCTTGTGATGGGTGAACCATTGAGCGTTATGTTAAGTGGAAAAATTTGGGATGAGCTCTGTTTCCAAACTGTATGAAGTAGCTCGTTAGTATTGAGAATAAGCTTATTAGTCGTCATCCATGTTGATATTTTCTGTAATTCGGCATTAACAGTGTTGGCCAGTATGACTGGATTTGGGTGAGAGAAGACATATGTTGTGTCATCTGCAAATAATATGGGTTTGAGTAGTTGTGATGCATTCGGTAGGTCATTGATGTAAATGAGGAATAGGAGTGGACCCAGGACACTTCCTTGTGGGACTCCGACTGTAATTTGTTGTGTGGAAGAGTTCGCTCCATTTGTGTACACGTATTGGCTTCTGTTACTAAGGTATGACTTTAGGTAGTTGAGTGAGTGCCCTCTTATACCATAGTGTGCTAATTTTGTGAGCAGTAAATCATGGTCGACTGTATCAAAAGCTTTGCGTAGATCAATGAAGATTACCAGTGGGACTTCTTTCTTCTCAAGTGCGGTGTATATTAACGCTAGCATGTGTATAATAGCATCATTTGTGCTCTTGTTGGTCCTGAATCCAAACTGACATGGGTTGAGTACGTAGTGTGAGACGAGGTAGGAATAGATCTGTCTATGAATTAATTTTTCGAAGATTTTAGAAAGCAGTGGTAAATTAGATATTGGTCTATAATTATTCAAGTTTGTTTGATCACCTCCTTTGTGGATTGGGTGACTCTAGCTATTTTGAGAATTGATGGGAAGGTAGAGGCTTCAATGGATTTGTTGAAGAGTGTTGCAATAATTGGTGACAGTACCTGTGAAGCTTTTTTGCACATAAAAGGTGGTAAGCTGTTTATGTCTCCTGCCTTGTTTTTAAGGGTGTTGCTTATGAGCAAGACTTCAATTGGGTTGGTAGGAGCTAGGAATAGTGTATTAGGGTAGGTGTTGGTGAGGTAGTCTGATGGACGGGTGTTTGAGCTTTGGATTTTACTTGCTAGATTCTTTCCTATGGTGGAGAAGAAAACATTAAGTCTGTTTGCTGTCTCAGTTGGTGAGAGTAGGGGTTCATCTGTTTTTGATAATTTGATGGTATTGTTCTTGGATATCTTTTATTTCCTAGAATTGCAGATAGGGTTTTCCAGGTCTTTTTCATATCACCTTTTATGTTATGTAGTCTGTTCTCATAATACATTTTTTAACCTTCTTATCAGGCTGGTAAGGATTGATGAGTAGCGTTTCGATTGTTCTCTGGTTATTAGACCCCCTTCTGTATTGTTTTTCATATTGGTGCCTTTTGTTAATGGATTTAAGGATGCTGGGTGTTAGCCAGGGATTGTTAAGTCTCTTATCTGTGATCTGTTTAGTTTTTTTAGGGCAATGTTTGTTATAGAGGTGGTGGTTTTTTTTAAGGAAATTCTTGATGCATTCATTAGTATCTGAATATGTTTAACTCATTATGCCAGTCGATGTTAATCATAGCTGTTATAAAGTTATTAACAGCTGGCTCGTTATGTAGTCTGAAGGTTACTTTAGCAGTGTCTTGGGGCAATTTACCTATGTTGGTTATGAGAAAG
Organism: Cherax destructor; assembly: GCA_009830355.1. Taxonomy (NCBI): domain Eukaryota; kingdom Metazoa; phylum Arthropoda; class Malacostraca; order Decapoda; family Parastacidae; genus Cherax; species Cherax destructor. Next base: position 7,666 of record WNWK01041773.1, on the reverse strand, counting down.
GTAGGGTAGTGGTCTGTGGTGTTGTCTGTGATTATGCCTGATTGTAAAAGGGATATAGTGTTAGTCCAGATGTGGTCTAATAAGAAGATACTAGTCTCAGAGATTCTTGTAGGTTTTGATATTGTTGGTAGCAACAAGCAGTTTCTCATAGTGTTTGTGAATTCAGTTACTTGTGGGTCCTGGTCATGTAGAAGGTTTATGTTGAAATCTCCTGTGAGCAGCAAATGATCTTTGTTCATGTGTTCATCAGTTATCAGGTTTCCTAATTTTTTACTAAAGTGGTGAATGTTTGACTGTGGTAATCTGTAGATGTTTATCACTGTGAGGGTTTTGCAGGTCTTTTGATTTAAATTTAGCTATATTATATTCTCCATGTTCATCCCTTGTACAAGAGTTATTGATACATTCAAGTTGATCCGAGTAATATATAGCTATTCCACATCCTTGCTGGTCTGTCATACAGTTGTGTATGGCTGTGTAACCTGGGAAGGCATAGACATCTGTAGTATCTAGCTTTAGCCAGGTCTCAGTGAGTGTTATGATTGACGTACTGGTCTGCAGGGATTTGAGTAGTGCTGTGAGATCATCGTAATGTTTACTCAAAGATCTAATATTGTAGTTAAAGATAGTTATGTTATTGTTGGTTCTGAGTAATGTCTTTGCTTGATCTGCTGTGTAATAGTTACTATTGGATTCATGCAAGTCATTTAATAATAGGTTGATATCAGGATCAATGTTTGCAATCATAAGATTTAGCGAGATTCTATATCTAGACTTAAGAACAATGTATTATGATAAACTTAATAGCATGATACTAGATTAGTTACTCTTACTAACTATTGGATTAATACAATTTTTAACAATAGTTATAGAGATATAGGATGTTTATTTCAAGTTGATGAATTATTATTGCACTGGTTATTGAAATGGCTGGATTAATTACTATGACTAGTATTAAATTATGGGACTATTATTTGGATTCAATATTGCACTGGTTATAATTTTAGGATTTTTAAAATGCAATTGAATGTAAGGAACTATTCTAAGAGAATATAGAGATTAGTTGTACAACAGTATAAAAATGGACTAGTAGTAAAAAATGGTTTTAAGCAATTAAAGTGATTAATAATATACTGTATATAGAGCTGAGGTTGGAAAATGGCGACATCACACATCCCTGTCTAAGACCTACTTTTACCGGAAGTAATCTCCTCTCTCCTACACACCCTAACCTGAGCCTCACTATCCTCATAAAAACTCTTTACAGCATTCAGTAACTTACTACCTATTCCATACACTTGCAACATCTGCCACATTGCTCCCCTATCCACTCTATCATATGTTTTTTTCTAAATCCATAAATTCAATGAAAACTTCTCTACCTTTATCTAAATACTGTTCACATATATGCTTCAATGTAAACACTTGATCTACATATCCCCTACCCACTCTAAAACCTTGCTCATCTGCGATCCTACCCTCTGTCTTACCTCTAATTCTTTCAATAATAACCCTACCGTACACTTTACCTGGTATATTCAGTAAACTTATTCCCCTATAATTTTTACAATCTCTTTTGTCACCCTTTCCTTTATATAAAGGAACTATACACACACTCTGCCAATCCTTAGGTATCTTCCCTTTCATACATTTATTAAGCAACAATATCAACCACTCCAACGCAATATCTACCCCTCCTTTTAACATTTCTGTCATAATCCCGTCAGTTCCTGCTGCTTTACCCACTTTCATTCTACGTAATGCCTCACGCACCTCCTCACTCACATCCTGCTCTTCCTCTCTCCTAAAAGATGTTATACCTCCCTGACCAGTGCATGAAATTACCGCCTCCCTTTCTTCAACGACATTTAAAAGTTCCTCAAAATATTCCCGCCATCTACCCAATACCTCCACCTCCCCATCTACTAACTCCCTACTCTGTTTTTAACTGACAAATCCATTCGTTCCCTAAGCTTTTCTTGACAGTGCCTCTCCACTCTTTCATCTGCTCTCCTTTTGCACTCTTTCACCACTCTCTTCACCTTTCTTTTACTTTCCATATACAGTGGACCCTCAGTTTTCGTTGAAAATTCTTTCCAGAATGCTGTTTGAGTGCCATTATCGAACGAATTTGTTCCCATAAGGACAAATGTAAATTAGATTAGTCATTTCAGACCCCCAAAAATACACTTACAAAAGCACTTACGAAAATACACTTACATAATTGTTCGAGTTTGGAGGTGAACGAAAACAGAGGGTCCACTGTACTCTGCTCTTCTTACAACACTTCTGTTTTGTAAAACCTCTCATAAGCTACCTTTTTCTCTTTTATCACACCTTTTACTTCATCATTCCACCAATCACTCTCTTTCCTCCTGCACCTACCCTCCTATAGCCACAAACTTCTGCCCCACATTCTAATACTGCATTTTTAAAACTATCCCAACCCTCTTCAACCCCCTTACTATTCATACTTGCATTTACCCACCTTTCTGCCAATAGTTGCTTATATCTCACCCTAATTTTTTTCTCCTCCATTAGTTTATACACTTTCACCTCTCTCTTACTTGCTGTTGCCATTTTCTTTTTGTCCCATCTACCTTTTACTCTAACTGTAGCTACAACTAAATAATGATCCGATATATCCGTTGCCCCTCTATAAACATGTACATCCTGAAGCCTACCCATCAACCTTTTATCCACCAATACATAATCTAACAAACTACTTTCATTATGTGCTATATCATACCTTGTATACTTATTTATCCTCTTTTTCATAAAATATGTGTGCGAGGGGCTTGGACTTCCAGCAAGCATGTGTGAGCGTATTTGATAGGAGTGAATGGAGGCATATGGTTTTTAATACTTGACGTGCTGTTGGAGTGTGAGCAAAGTAACATTTATGAAGGGATTCAGGGAAACCGGCAGGCCGGACTTGAGTTCTGGAGATGGGAAGTACAGTGCCGGCACTCTGAAGGAGGGGTGTTAATGTTGCAGTTTTATAACTGTAGTGTAAAGCACCCTTCTGGCAAGACAGTGATGGAGTGAATGATGATGAAAGTTTTTCTTTTTCGGGCCACCCTGCCTTGGTGGGAATCGGCCGATGTGTTAATAAAATAAATAAATACTTATTACCAAACCTCTTTCTACACATAGCTCAATTAATCCTTTGACTGTTTCGGTCGTATATATAAGTCTTACGAGCCAATGTTTCGGACATATTTATACGCCTAAATTCTAGCGGCTTCAAATGAAGCGGGAGAAAGCTGATAGGCCTACATGTGAGAGAATGGGTCTGCGTGGTGGGTGTGCGCAGTATGAAAAAAATCGGGGACTCAGTGGTGCATTGTGGGAGCGCCATGTTTGTAGTCCTTGTTCACGATGCCAGGCGGTAAGAAGTACCTCACTCCCCGGCGAATTGGAGGCCTTCTCTTCCCAAGTGATAGTTCTAACAGCGATGGAAGTGCCAGTGAAAGTGAATTCCATGGTTTTCAAAAGGGTGTGACCGAAAGCAGTGCCCAGGATAACATAATTAGTGATGAAAACCCAGATGACCCACAACAGTCCACATCTGGTGCTGGGCCATCTCATTCACGTTCACCTGTACCAGAACGAAAGAGGAAACTATTTCAACGTGTAGAAGACTCTGATGTGAGCAGTGTAAGTGGTGATGACAGTGATTTCAAAGCTATTGAAAGCAGTTCTAGTGGCGACAGTGAGGGAGATTATTCTCCAGTGAAGCGGCAGTATGTGCGACGCAACATGCGTTCTGGTAGTGTGCCATATGCTATTCCAAGGAAAAGGAGTAAATCTCGGAGTACATCTCTTGACCCTACACCACGAATTGATTGTGAAGATGACGATATTGTTACAATGGGTATGCGTAATGTGCGTGGGGTAGCAGGTAGTGGTGGTGGTGTTGGCGGTGGCATGAGTCATGTGCCACCCACGAGCGGGCCACGCTGGTACCCACGCTGCTAACTCGGCCAAACCACCATCAACACCACCCCCACACTTCCACAACCTGCACAACTACAATCTGCACAACCACAACCTGCACAACCACAACCTGCACAACCACAACCACCTGTCAATATCCAGTACGCACCAGCAGACTGCATCTGGGATTGGCAGCAAGGTGACAATTTTGTTCCCAATCCCCATGACTTTGATGAAGCACAAAGTGGAATACGGCCATCGTGTACACTTGGGAACAATGCTACTGAACTAGAATGCTTTCAGTTATTCTTCGACGACCCCCTGATGGACATTATTGTCAGGAAAGCAACATATACTATGAGTACACCATGGCAAACACATTTCTTTCACCAAATTCACGGCTACACCAGTGGAAGGACACAACTGTGGCAGAGATGTACCTGTTGTTTGCCACAATAATGCTTATGCCACATGTGTATAAGCACACTGTCACCACATACTGGTCGACAGAACGCCTAATTTCAACCCCAGGTTTTAGTGATATACCAGTGAATCGTTTTTTGATACTGTTGCGTATGCTTCACTTCTCTGACAAAACAAGGCCTGACAGAAACGACAGGTTATATAAGATCAGGAATGTGTTCATGTACCTGAAACAAAAGTGCTGTATGTATTTTTATCCCTTCAGGAAGCTTGTTATTGATGAGTCTTTGATTTTGTTCAAAGGTAGACTGTCGTTCAGCAGTATATACCAAGCAAGAGGAAACGCTTTGGTATAAAGTTATTTGTACTGTTTGATTGCAAAAGTGGTCTGGTTCTTGATCTAATTGTGTACACTGGCAGTAATACATTGAGAGATACCATGAAGTTATTGGGTATCTGGTGATGTGGTTAGAACAATGATGGAACCATATCTTGGTAAGGGCATATATTATATACAGTGGTACCTCGACTTACGATGCTATCATCTTACGTTATATTCGATAACCGATATTTATAACGTAAGAAATTTGAATGCGACTTACGTTGTTTGATTCGTCTACCGACATTCGTACCGGACGTGTCCGCTTGGCGCCCAGCTGAGCGCGCACTCCAGGGAGCGTCAGTGTGCTATTGTTTACAAGTGAGAGCGACCACCCACCCACACCCACGCATTCATACCAGTATATTGTCATTATTCCACTGTTTTTAGTGCTTGCAACTGCTAAATAAGCCACCATGGGCCCCAAGAAAGCTCCTAGTGCCAAGCCTGTGGTAAAGAATGTGCAGGGAGTGAAGCATTCATGCAGGGAGTGTAGCAGGCATGCAGGGAGTGTAGCAGGCATGCAGGGAGTGTATCAAGGATGCAGGGAGTGTAGCAGGGATGCAGGGAGCATAGCAAGGATGCAGGGAGTGTAGCAAGGATGCAGGGAGTGTAGCAAGGATGCAGGGAGTGTAGCAAGGATGCAGGGAGTGTAGCAAGGATGCAGGGAGTGTAGCAAGGATGCAGGGAGTGTAGCAAGGATGCAGGGAGTGTAGCAAGGATGCAGGGAGTGTAGCAAGGATGCAGGGAGTGTAGCAAGGATGCAGGGAGTGTAGCAAGGATGCAGGGAGTGTAGCAAGGATGCAGGGAGTGTAGTAGGCATCAGGGAGTGTAGCATTCATGCAGGGAGTGTAGCATTCATGCAGGGAGTGTAGCATTCATGCAGGGAGTGTAGCATTCATGCAGGGAGTGTAGCATTCATGCAGGAGTGTAGCATTCATGCAGGGAGTGTAGCATTCAAAGAAAAGGCCAGTAACCCCAGAAAAGAACTTGGTACCTGCAGTGTTAATGGAAGGGATTCCCTTCAAACACTAGCATACTACTCCACCTTCTCCCTCCTCCCGTCCTCCACACATCAACAACTCTTCAATAAATGTAAGTGACATGTTATTGTTCAATATTTGCATGCTTATTTAGATATTCTTTATTAAATTATTTATTATTTAATGTCCAAAAGTTCTAAAAATATTTTATTTAACTACTTTTGGAAGTCTTGGACGATTAAATTTATTTCCATTATTTCTTATGGGGAAAATTGATTGTCTAACGATTGTTTGTCTTAAGATATGCCCTCTGACGGATTAATATCGTAAGTCGAGGTACCACTGTACTGATAACTGGTACACGAGCCCTTTACTCAGTGATTTCTAGCGAGTGAACATGACAAACGTGTGTGGCACAGTGCGTGCAAATCGTAAACATATGCCTAGGTTTGACGCTGGCACTGAGAGGTGAAGTGCAGGTGTGTGCTGCCAATGACATCATGGCATTTCGGTGGCAAGACAAACGTGATGTCACATTGTTGACATCAGTTCACGGACATGAAATGGTAGACAGTGGAAGGCAGAATAGAGAGACCAATGAACCCATTCTAAAACCTGCAGCTGTGATGGACTACAACCTCAATATGTGCTTAGTGGACAAATGTGACATGCAGATTGGGTTTGCTGATTGTGTACGCAAAAGTTATAAGTGGTACATAAAACTCTTTTTCCATCTTCTTGACATTTCCATGCTGAATGCTTATAACATGTACAAGTTGAAGACCAACAACAAACCCAAATATGGTGAATTTTGTTTGTCAGTCATCAGATAAATAATATTCAAGTACCAAGGAGCAACACCTGCAATGACCAGCGCCCGAAATTATCAACACATGTCCTCTCGCTGAGGCCTGGTGATCACTACCCCATACAACTGCTTGCTACTACTCTCAAGAAAATGCTCAGAAGAGTGGTTTGTCTGTAAACATACCAAAAAACGCCCACAAACACGCAGAGACACTCGTTTTATGTGTGAGGAGTGTAAAGTACCACTGTGCATATACCATGTTTCAAAGAATTCCACAAGCTGCAGGAGTTCTAGGAAAGTGTTCAGTGACTGCATATTTGTATATATATTATAGAACAATAGTAATGAACATTTTTTGTTATTGTTTGTTTGTGTAATTAAGTTTTGTAAACAATATAAACATACTAATGTTTGTGCAATTATTGTGTTGCAAACAACGAGTGTATATATACATTGCACCTTACTGTGGTCTCACAGGCCACATAAGTTACATAAAAAAAGAAAATAGTGAAAAACAAGAAATCTACGAATGGAAGTAAACAGAAGTTTACCGAGTCAGCGGAATTCGCCGCTGTTGCCAAAACAGCTCATTTTCTGCCACCTTTACGCCTCCATATCTCGGTAAGTAATGATCGCAAAAAATTTTTTTAGGCTTAAAACAATCAGCAAAATAATCCTAACATTTTGGTAAGAAAAAATAATTTTTTTTTTAATATTTCCCGACATAGAATGACAGTTTCAGAAAGGGGTCTCCGACAGTCAAAGGGTTAAAAAAAAAAAAAAAAAAAAAAAAAAAAAAAAAAAAAAAAAAAAAAAAAAAAAAAAAAAAAAAAAAAAAAAAAAAAAAAAAAAAAAAAAACAGAACACAAAGAGTAGTAGTCAACAGAGTAAAGTCTTGAGGTGGCTACGGTGAAAAGCTCTGTTCCACAAGGCACAGTACTCGCCCCATCCTGTTCCTCATCCCCATACCCTAACAGACAGAGATATAAGGCACAGCGCCATGTCTTCCTATGCTGATGACCCCCGATTTGCATGACAGTGTCCTCCATTGAAGACACTGCAAGACTCGGGGCGGACATCAACCAAATCTTTAAATGGGCTACAGAAAACAATATGAAGTTCAATGATTAGAAA
>WNWK01041772.1:0-16290 GCA_009830355.1 Cherax destructor | reverse complement strand
TTGATAGCTGAGCAATTTAAAAAAGGGTTGGGGGTAAGGAAAGTGAGAAATAGGTGAACTAAAAAATTTTCCAAAATTATGAAAGGGGGGGCATGGGTTGGGGGCCAAAAGGGCTTTTGGCAAACCCTTTTTCAACCTTTGGGGGCCCATTGGGGCCAAGGCAAATCAAATCAAAACCTGTTTTCAAAAGGTCAAATATGATAAAAAAACAAAATCGCAAGTGCTGGAAGAAGGGAAAAATTTTTTTTGGGGTGGGATCAAGGAAACAATTGGGGGGAAATGGTGTTATGCATCAATAATATCTAAAAAAGCAAGGCAGCTGCAGATGATCCCCAAAAAAAGGCAGGGGCATTTTTTAAAGGGGGTGCTCACAGTGTGGCGGTTCCCAAAAAAAAAAATGAAAAAAAAAAAATTAAATTTTTCCCCCCAAAAAAAGGAAATTTTTCTTTCCCCCCTTTTAATTCCATCATTATATGATGTTTCTAAAGGAATTATAGAAATTTTAAAAACCCCGGGGATGGGGGACGGCGTCTGTCATGTTTTCCCCCGGCAAAAAAAAAATTTTTTTTTTCTATCAATTTCTTATATTTTTCTCTCTAATATAATACAAATTCACCATTTCATATCATAGGAGAGTGGGCGGGGCTAATATGGCATGAGAACCAATCAGGAGCCTTCTCTGGCCTTCTCAGATAAGAAGAGCTGACAGGCCATAAATTACGATGTCGCGGCCAAGACACACCAGCCAACACATTGTTCTTTTCTTACGCTAATATCAATAATAATGTTTATTTACTTACTACAATTGATCTATTATGACATAAGGCGACATATTAATAGCATAGAAACATGAAAAACACACCAGAATAAATATTATGTGGCATAATATGACGGTCTATGGCCAGGGAGTGGAAGAGTCGCCACCGACCATAAGGGTTATTTTTCCATTTGTCGTGTCAGTATTATATATACACTTGTGTAGTGTATCAGCGTTCATCCTAGCTATACAGCTGGTCCCTTTGCGTGTGACGTCACGATACCCGCTGACGTCAGAGGCTCAGCGCATGTGCATAGCCACGCATAGGCGTACCCGCTCACAAGTGATAGACCTACAAGCTGGATGGACGGTGGCTGGGCTCTCTCTTTCACATACTGTAAATATATCGTAACCATCCTACAAGGTGTGTCTTTGACAACCTAAATATCTCTCCCAAGACCCACACGACACATTCTCTCATAGCTATTAAGAGAGAAAACAAATCTAGTGATGGTAAACTGTAGCAGACACTCGTAAATGATGAAAAAATTGGAAAAAAACAAACGTTTTTACGGGAAAAAAAAAATTCTGAGTACTCAGGCTGCCTCGCGCTTCGGCCATTATCTCGGAAGTAAGTTATTTACCTATTTAGCAAAATTGAGTCATTATTAATGAAAGAATTGACGTTATTTTCACAACAAACATAGACGAATGATTGCTTTACAAGATAGCATGTACTTTTTTGAAGTATCCCAAATATTTTCAGATTTGTGTGGGGATAAAAGTCCGATATTTTGCTAAATGTCAAGAAACCTACAAACTGTATTTTTTTTAGAATGAAGATAAGCTTTATTACAGAATTAGTACAGTGGACCCTCGGTTAGCGGCCGTAATCCGTTCCAGGAGCTAGGCCTTTCACCGAAATGGCCTTTAACCGAAATAATATTGCCCATAAGAATTAATGTATATACAATTAATCCGTTCCAGACAAAAATATTCACAAAAAATATTTTTTTTAACAATTAAATCAGTATTACATACCTTTATTGAAGACTAATGCTGGCTTCTGGAAGATAGGGAGGAGCAAATAGGGAGAAGTTAGTTTTTGGAAGGGAAATCCCCTTCCAAAAGGACTTCAGGTAACAAGTCCCTCTCTGGGGTTACTTCCCTTCTTTGTCTTTTAATGCCACAAAGGACCAGCTTCAGAGTCATTCCACCAACTATACTCCCTGCATGCCTGCTACACTACCTGCATGCCTGCTACACTCCCTGCATGAATGCTACACTCCCTGCATGCCTGCTACACTCCCTACATGAATGCTACACTCCCTGCATGCCTGCTACACTCCCTACATGCCTGCTACACTCCCTACATGCCTGCTACACTCCCTACATGTCTGCTACACTTCCTGCATGCCTGCTACACTACCTGCATGCCTGCTACACTACCTGCATGCCTGCTACACTCCCTGCATGCCTGCTACACTCCCTGCATGCCTGCTACACTCCCTGAATGCCTGCTATACTCCCTGCATGAATGCTATACTCCCTGCATGCCTGCTACACTCCCTGCATGCCTGCTACACTCCCTGCATGCCTGCTACACTCCCTGCATGCCTGCTACACTCCCTGCATGCCTGCTACACTCCCTGCATGCCTGCTACACTCCCTGCATGCCTGCTACACTCCCTGCATGCCTGCTACACTCCCTGCATGCCTGCTACACTCCCTGCATGAATGCTACACTCCCTGCATGAATGCTACACTCCCTGCATGAATGCTACACTACCTGCATGAATGCTACACTACCTGCATGAATGCTACACTCCCTGCATGCCTGCTACACTCCCTGCATGCCTGCTACACTCCCTGCATGCCTGCTACACTCCCTGCATGCCTGCTACACTCCCTGCATGCCTTCTACACTCCCTGCATGCCTGCTACACTCCCTGCATGCCTGCTACTCTCCCTGCATGCCTGCTACACTCCCTGCATGCCTGCTACACTCCCTGCATGCCTGCTACACTCCCTGCAAGAATGCTACACTCCCTGCATGCCTGCTACACTCCCTGCATGAATGCTATACTCCCTGCATGAATGCTACACTCCCTGCATGAATGCTACACTACCTGCATGAATGCTACACTCTCTGCATGAATGCTACACTCCCTGCATGCCTGCTACACTCCCTGCATGCCTGCTACACTCCCTGCATGCCTGCTACACTCCCTGCATGCCTGTTACACTCCCTGCATGCCTGCTACACTCCCTGCATGCCTGCTACACTCCCTGCATGACTGTTACACTCCCTGCATGCCTGCTACACTCCCTGCATGCCTGCTACACTCCTTGCCTCTATGCCTGCCTGCCTTGAATTCTATCATGTTTCTCACTTTCTTTACCAAAGGAACTTTACTAGGAACTTTCTTGGGAGCCATGGTTACTTATTTCGCAGTTGCACTGACAAAAAACAATGGAAAACAAGCGAAATGTTTGGATGAATGAGCAGAAGTTTCCTTACGCACCGAGAGACACAGCCAAACTGAAGCGCAAGCGGCCCCAGCTGGCAGACGGACGCGTCCCATACAGCCGCTAACTGAAATAACGGCCGTTAACCAGGAGCCGTAAAACCAGCCGCTAACCGAGTTGGCTGCTAACAGGAACGGCCGCTAACCGAGGGTTCACTGTACATGCTACACGATGGACGTAGATGTGTTCTATCAACAGAAAATGTAAACACCACTCTCCCAACTACCACAACGGATTAAATCCCTCCTTAGTGGAAATTTTAGGAATTTTCAGTAAATCTTACGTGGTTCATTTGCTTTTTGGCCGATTTTATTGAAACGTCTTCACAGGATAGTCGATATAAGCTTCTAATAGTACACCAAAAATGAGCGCAATCGGTAAACAAATAAAAAAAAGTATACAGTCATACCTCGTGTTACGATGCTGTCATCTTACGATATTTTCGAGTAACGATATTTATAACGTAAAAAAAATGATGGCGAGTAACGATGTTTGCTTCGTGTAACGACATTTGTACCGGACGTGTCCGCGTGGCGCCCAGCTGAGCGCGCACTCCAGGGAGCGTCAGTGTGCTATTGTTTACAAGCGAGAGCGACCACCCACCCACACCCACGCATTCATACCAGTATATTGTCATTATTCCACTGTTTTTAGTGCTTGCAACTGCTAAATAAGCTACCATGGGTCCAAGGAAAGATCCTAGTGGTAAGCCTGTGGCAAAGAGGAACAGAAATACATGTACGATAGAACTGAAGAAGGAGATAATAGAAAAATATGAAAGTGGGGTGCGTATCAGTGAGCTGGCCAGGCTGTATGGTAAACCCTTTTCTACCATCACTACCATTGTGGCCAAGAAAAATTCATGTAAAATCAAGGAAGCTGTTGTTGCAAAAGGTTCATCTGTGATCACAAAACACAGACCACAAGTGCTGGAAGATGTGGAAAGGTTGTTGTTGGTGTGGATCAACGAGAAACAGTTAGCAGGAGATACTGTTTCGGAGGCAATAATATGTGAAAAAGCAAGGCAGTTGCATGATGATCTCGTTAAGAAAATGCCTGCAACGAGTGCTGAAGTGAGCGAATTTAAAGCCAGCAGAGGCTGGTTTCACAAATTTAAGAATCGAAGTGGCATACATAGTGTTGTGAGGCATGGTGAGGCAGCCAGTTCTGACAAAATTGGCTGAAAAATATGTGCCTGAATTCCAGGAGTACATAGAGGCTGAACAATTCCTCCCCCAACAAGTGTTTAATTGTGATGAAACAGGCCTGTTTTGGAAGAAAATGTCCAACAGGACCTACATTACTCAGGAGGAAAAGGCACAGCCAGGACATAAGCCTATGAAAGACAGGCTAACTTTGATGCTTTGTGCTAATGCCAGTGGTGATTGCAAAGTGAAGCCTTTACTGGTGTATCTTTTTGAAAATCCCCGAGTGTTTGGCAGATGCGGTGTCAGCAAGTCTAACTTGTGTGTGATGTGGAAGTCTAACAAAAAGGCATGGGTCACAAAGGACATTTTCTTAGATTGGTTCAATGGCGTGTTTGGCCCCATTGTGAAGAAATATCTATTGGACAATAATTTGCCACTTAAGTGCCTCCTGATAATGGACAATGCTCCTTGTCATCCTCCAAACTTGGTAGAGAAAATTGTGGAGGAGTTTAAATTCATCAAAGTGAAGTTCTTGCCCCCTAATACCACTCCTCTCCTCCAGCCCATGGACCAGCAGGTCATTTCCAACTTTAAAAACTCTACACCAAAGCAATGTTTCAAAAGTGCTTTGATGTGACCCAGACATGAATATAACCCTAAGAGAATTTTGGAAAAACATTTCCATATGCTGCATTGTGTAAACCTTATAGGTAAGGCTTGGGAGGGAGTGACTACCAGGACTTTGAACTCTGCCTGGAGAAAATTGTGGCCAGACTGTGTCCTAGAGAGGGATTTTGAAGGTTTTGGGGCTGAGCCTCAGAACCCTGAGCCTGAGCCTGAGCCTGTTGTGGAAGAAATTGTGGAATTGGGCAAGTCTATGGGGTTAGAGGTGAGTGGTGAGGATGTGGAACAGTTGGTGGAGGAGCACAAGGAAGAGCTAACCACTGAAGATCTGCAAGAGCTTCAACAGCAACTGGAACAAGAGACCAGAGGTCAGGACAATGGTTCAGAGGAGGAGGAGAGGTGGAACAGAGATGGAAGAAATTGCCTTCTTCAGTGATTAAAGAGATTTGTGGAATGTGGAGCAAGGTGCAAGCATTTATGGATGAATATCACCCTAACCATGCTGTTGCAGGCCGTGCTGGCAACCTGTACAATGACACTGTGGTGTCCCACTTCAGGGATGTTTTAAAGAATCGCCAGACACAGAGCTCCCTGGACAAATTTATTGTTAGAAAGAGGTCCAGTGACGCTCAAGCTGGTCCTAGTGGCATTAAAAGAAAAAGGGAAGTAACCCCAGAAAAGAACTTGGTACCTGCAGTGTTAATGGAAGGGGATTCCCCTTCCAAACACTATCATACTACTCCACCTTCTCCCCTCCTCCCGTCCTCCACACATCAACAACTCTTCAATAAATGTAAGTGACATGTTATTGTACAATATTTACATGTGTATTTAGGTATTCTTCATTAAATTGTGTATTATTTAATGTCAAAAAGTTCTAAAAAATATTTTATTTAACTACTTTTGGAAGTCTTGGACGGATTAAATTTATTTCCATTATTTCTTATGGGGAAAATTGATTCGAGTAACGATTGGTTCGCCTTAAGATATGCCCTCTCTGACGGATTAATATCGTAAGTCGAGGTACCACTGTAGTCAGCAAAGGCAGGTTTGACAGATTTAAGAAGCGTAGTGGCATACATAGTGTGATAAGGCATGGTGAGGCAGCCAGTTCTGACCAAAGTGCGGCTGAAAAATATGCCAATGAATTTCAAAGCTATGTAAAGGCTGAAGGATTTAAACCTGAACAAGTGTTTAATTGTGACGAAACAGGCCTGTTTTGGAAGAAAATACCAAACAGGACCTTCATTACACAGGCTAACTCTTATGTTGTGTAATAATGCCAGCAGGGATTTTAAAGTGAAGCCTTTAGTGGTGTATCACTCTGAAAATCCCCGAGCATTTAAGAGATGCAGTGTCGCCAAGGCTAATTTGTGTGATGTGGAAGTCTAACAATAAGGCATGGGTCACTAGGGACATTTTCCTTGATTGGTTCAATGAAGTGTTTGGCCCCAGTGTGAAGAAATATCTTGAGGAAAATAATTTGGGCCTCAAGTGCCTCCTGATAATGGACAATGCTCCTTGTCATCCTCGAGACATAGAAGAGCAAATTGTGGATGAATTGAAGTTCATCAAAGTGAAGTTCTTGCCCCCTAATACCACTCCTCTCCTCCAGCCCATGGACCAGCAGGTCATTTCAAACTTTCAAAAACTCTACACCAAAGAAATGTTTCAAAAGTGCTTTGAAGTGACCTCAGACATTAATATGACCCTAAAAGACTTTTGGAAAGATCATTTCAATATCCTGCATTGTGTAAACCTTATAGGTAAGGCTTGGGAGGGAGTGACTACCAGGACTTTGAACTCTGCCTGGAGAAAATTGTGGCCAGACTGTGTCCCAGAGAGGGATTTTGAAGCTTTTGGGGATGAGCCTCAGAACCCTGAGCCTGAGCCTGTTGTGGAAGAAATTGTGGCACTGGGCAAGTCCATGGGGTTGGATGTTGGTACCGAGGATGTGGAAGAGTTGGTGGAGGAGGACAATGAAGAGATACCACTGAAGATCTGCAAGAGCTTCAACAGCAACAGCAACAACAGACCACAGTTCAGGAAAATGGTAAAGAGGAGGAGGAAGAGAGATGGAAGAAGTTGCCTTCTTCAAAAATTAAGGATATTTGTGCCCAATGGACTAATGTACAAAGATTTATGGATGAATATCACCCTAACAAAGCTGTTGCAGGCCGTGCTGGCAACATGTACAATGACAATATGGTGTCCCATTTCAGGGAAATTTTAAAGAAACGCCAGACACAGAGCTCCCTGGACAGATTTTTTGTGAGAGAGGGTTCCAATGACTCTCAAGCTGGTCCTAGTGGCATTAAAAGAAAAAGGACAGTAACCCCAGAAAAGAACTTGGTACCTGCAGTGTTAATGGAAGGGGATTCCCCTTCCAAACACTAGCATACTACTCCTTCCTCCCCCCTCTTTCCATCTTCCACACATCAACAACTCTTCAATAAAGGTAAGTGTGAAGTTAATACACTGTTGTATGTATTACTTGTAATTTATATATACATGTACTAAGTTAATGTGTAAAAAATATTTATTTTAATACTTTTGGGTGTATGAAAGGATTAATTGAATTTCCATTATTTCTTATGGGGAAAATAGATTCGGATTACATTATTTTCGGTTTACAGTAAACCATCATTTAGCACGAGATTATGTTGCACGTTATGGGTATTGCACGATTGAAGAATTGCGGCACATTATTATCTAACACGACGTAAAAATGCTATTACACGGTTCGCGGGAGGGGAAAAAATTTTGACCGCGCAGTCGCCCGCGGTGGGTTAAACCACTGAGTCAGTGGGGGAGTCCTACTGCCACCCTCACCCACCCACGCATCCATCCCAGCGTTCAGTTTGGTTCATACGCGTGCATGTCATACAATAATCGGAATATTTGCCCAACCCAGTTTTGGTGTGTGGGGAAGTACCCTGGCTGGTGTGTGTGGAAGTACCCTGGCTGGTGTGTGGGGAAGTACCCTGGCTGGTGTGTGGGAAAGTATTCTAGCTGGTGTGTGGGGGAAGTACCCTGGCTGGTGTGGGGAAGTACTCTGGCTGGTGTGTGGGGGAAGTACCCTGGCTGGTGTGGGGAAGTACTCTGGCTGGTGTGTGGGGAAGTATCCTGGCTGGTGTGTGGGGAAGTACCCTGGCTGGTGTGTGGGGAAGTACCCTGGCTGGTGTGTGGGAAGTACCCTGGCTGGTGTGTGGGAAGTATCCTGGCTGGTGTGTGGGGAAGTACTCTGGCTGGTGTGTGGGAAGTACCCTGGGTGGTGTGTGGGGAAGTACCCTGGCTGGTGTGTGGGGAAGTACCCTGGCTGGTGTGTGGGGAAGTATCCTGGCTGGTGTGTGGGGAAGTATCCTGGCTGGTGTGTGGGGAAGTATCCTGGCTGGTGTGGGGAAGTACTCTGGCTGGTGTGTGGGGAAGTATCCTGGCTGGTGTGTGGGGAAGTACCCTGGCTGGTGTGTGGGGAAGTACCCTGGCTGGTGTGTGGGAAGTACCCTGGCTGGTGTGTGGGGAAGTACCCTGGCTGGTGTGTGGGGAAGTATCTGGCTGGTGTGTGGGAAGTGTCCTGGCTGGTGTGTGGGGAAGTATGCTGGCTGGTGTGTGGGGAAGTATGATGGGTGGTGGGTGGGGAAGTACCCTGGCTGGTGTGTTGGGAAGTACCCTGGCTGGTGTGTGGGGAAGTATCCTGGCTGGTGTGTGGGGAAGTACCCTGGCTGGTGTGTGGGGCAGGCTGGCTTTGTTTACGGGTTGATGCTGGGCCCACCCTCCAACCTTCATTATCTCTCTATGTCATATTTTTATTAATTTGGGAGTCTTTATCATGCTGCTATGTTATTTATGTTATACCTAATATTATTCTGGAATAAATATGATAGGTAGATAACTTATTGATAGTAATAATAAGTATTATTATACAATATTTTAGTGTGGTGAGCTCACACCTCCACATGCCATGGTGGTCCAAGAGTAACTGAGGCTGAAAGACGGCACTAGCAGTCTCCTTCATAGCCCCGCCTACCCTTCAATACCTCAATATAATATCAGTTTTTATTAATTTGTGCATCTTTATCATGCTTCTACGATATTTATGTTATACCTAATATTATTCTGGAATAAATATGATACGTAGATAACCTTTATTGATAGTAATACAGTGGACCCTCGGTTAACGAAATTAATCCGGTCCAGGAGCTATTACTTAATGTGAATCTTTCGTTATCTGAAACCTTATTTCCCATAAGAAATAATGTAAATACAATTAATTCGTTCCACAAAAAATAATCACTCAAAAAAAACAATAACATTTACTTACCTTTATTGAAGAGTTGCAGGCATCTGGAAGGTAGAGTTGCTAACAGGGGCAGGGTGTTAATGGTTGGAAGAGGAATCCCCCTCCTAAAGGACTTCAGGTAACAAGTCCCTCTCTGGGGTTACTTCCCTTCTTTTTCTTTTAATGCATGAATGCTACACTCCCTGCATGTCTGCTACACTCCTGCATGCCTGCTACACTCCCTGCATGCCTGCTACACTCCCTGCATGCCTGCTACACTCCTGCATGCCTGCTACACTCCCTGCATGCCTGCTACACTCCCTGCATTCTTGCTACACTCCCTGCATCCTTGCTACACTCCCTGCATCCTTGCTACACTCCCTGCATCCTTGCTACACTCCCTGCATCCTTGCTACACTCCCTGCATCCTTGCTACATTCCCTGCATCCTTGCTACACTCCCTGCATCCTTGCTACACTCCCTGCATCCTTGCTACACTCCCTGCATCCTTGCTACACTCCCTGCATCATTGCTACCTCCCTGCATCCTTGCTACACTCCCTGCATCCTTGCACACTCCCTGCATCCTGCTCACTCCCTGCATCCTTGCTACACTCCCTGCATCCTTGCTACACTCCCTGCATCCTTGCTACACTCCTGCATCCGTGCTACACTCCCTGCATCCTTGCTACACTCCCTGCATCCTTGCTACACTCCCTGCATGAATGCTACACTCCTGCATGAATGCTACACTCCCTGCATGAATGCTACACTCCCTGCATGAATGCTACACTCCTGCATGAATGCTACACTCCTGCATGAATGCTACACTCCCTGCATGAATGCTACCACTGGGGTGCCATTAGGAAGCTTCTTTGGACCCATGGTGACTTATTTCACAGTGACAATCACTAAACCACCAAAAGACACCAAATATATTGTGAATCTTTGAAAGAGCGCTAGGTAATGTTCTCTCAATGGTAAACAACGCTCACTGGCGTCCTACGCTTGCGCAGAGCAGGCGGACACGTCTAATACCTTTCGGTAACCGAGGAATTTTCGCAACCGATTACGAAAAGCTTACGTTTTCCGAGCTTACGTTAACAGAACCTCGTTAACCGAGGGTCCACTGTAGTATTATTTTACAATACAGTAGACCCCAGTAATGATCTGTCCGAATAACGATTTTTTCATGTAAAGGTTGCTTTTACAGTCAATATTTTTCGTGTAGCGATTTTTACTTGTGTAACGATCCGTACCAGACCTGTCCGCCTGCCTGCGCTTGCGCGCCTCGCCGCGCAGGATGCCAGTCAAGCGTTGTTTACACTTGAGTGAACAATACCCAGCGCTCTTTCAACCATTTCACAATAAATTTATTGTGTTTATTGATGGTTTAGTGATTGTCACTGTGAATAAGTCACCATGGGTCCAAAGAAGCTTCACAAGTCGATAAAGGCTATAGCACCAGCCAGTGATAGTGTAGCATTAACCCTTTGACTGTTTCGGACGTATATATACGTCTTACGAGCCTATGTTTCGGACGTATTTATACGCCTAAATTCTAGCGGCTTCAAATGAAGCGGGAGAAAGCTGATAGGCCTACATGTGAGAGAATGGGTCTGCGTGGTGGGTGTGCGCAGTATGAAAAAAATCGGGGACCCAGTGGTGCATTGTGGGAGCGCCATGTTTGTAGTCCTTGTTCACGATGCCAGGCGGTAAGAAGTACCTCACTCCCCGGCAAATTGGAGGCCTTCTCTTCCCAAGTGATAGTTCTAACAGCGATGGAAGTGCCAGTGAAAGTGAATTCCATGGTTTTCAAAAGGGTGTGACCGAAAGCAGTGCCCAGGATAACAAAATTAGTGATGAAAACCCAGATGACCCACAACCGTCCACATCTGGTACTGGGCCGTCTCATTCACGTTCACCTGTACCAGAACGAAAGAGGAAACTATTTCAACGTGTAGAAGACTCTGATGTGAGCATTGTAAGTGATGATGACAGTGATTTCAAAGCTATTGAAAGCAGTTCTAGTGGCGACAGTGAGGGAGATTATTCTCCAGTGAAGCGGCAGTATGTACGACGCAACATGCATTCTGGTAGTGTGCCATATGCTATTCCAAGGAAAAGGAGTAAATCTCGGAGTACATCTCTTGGCCCTACACCACGAATTGATAGTGAAGATGACGATAATGTTACAATGGGGATGCGTAATGTGCGTGGGGCAGGTGGTGGTAGTGGTGGTGTTGGCGGTGGCATGAGTCATGTGCCACCACGAGCGGGCCACGCTGCTACCCACACTGCTAACTCAGCACAACCACCATCAACCACCCCCACACTTCCACAACCTGCACAACCACAACCTGCACAACCACAACCTGCACAACCACAACCACCTGTCAATATCCAGTACACACCAGCAGACCGCATCTGGGATTGGCAGCAAGGTGACAATTTTGTTCCCAATCCCCATGACTTTGATGAAGCACAAAGTGGAATACGGCCATCGTGTACACTTGGGAACAATGCTACTGAACTAGAATGCTTTGAGTTACAGTGGACCCCCGGTGTTCGTCCTGCTCAAAACACGCCCTTTTATGTAAGTGTATTTTTTTAAATGCTTTTATAAGTGTAGTTTTGGGGGTCTAAAAGGACTAGTCTACTTTACATTATTTCTTAAGGGAATAAATTCGGTTGGTAATGGCACTTGAACAGCATTCTGTTACGAAAAATGGACGAACACCGGGGGTCCACTGTATTCTTCGATGAACCCCTGATGGACATTATTGTCAGGGAAAGCAACACATACTATGAGTACACCATGGCAAACACATTTCTTTCACCAAATTCACGGCTACACCAGTGGAAGGACACAACTGTGGCAGAGATGTACCTGTTCTTTGCCACAATAATGCTTATGCCACATGTTTATAAGCACACTGTCACCACATACTGGTCGACAGAACGCCTGATTTCAACCCCAGGTTTTAGTGATATTATACCAGTGAATCGTTTTTTGATACTGTTGCGTATGCTTCACTTTTCTGATAAAACCAGGCCTGACAAACGACAGGTTATATAAGATCAGGAATGTGTTCATGTACCTGAAACAAAAGTGATGTATGTATTTTTATCCCTTCAGGAAGCTTGTTATTGATGAGTCTTTGATTTTGTTCAAAGGCAGACTGTCATTCAAGCAGTATATACCAAGCAAGAGGAAACGCTTTGGTATAAAGTTGTTTGTACTGTGTGATTGCAAAAGTGGTCTGGTTCTGGATCTAATTGTGTACACTGGTAGTAATACATTGAGAGATACCATGAAGTTATTGGGTATCTCTGGTGATGTGGTTAGAACAATGATGGAACCATATCTTGGTAAGGGGCATATATTATATACTGATAACTGGTACACGAGCCCTTTACTCAGTGATTTCTTGCGAGTGAACATGACACGTGTGTGGCACAGTGCGTGCAAATCGTAAACATATGCCTAGGTTTGACGTTGGCACTCATAGAGGTGAAGTGCAGGTGTTTGCTGCCAATGATATCATGGCATTTCGGTGGCAAGACAAACGTGATGTCACATTGTTGACATCAGTTCACAGACATGAAATGGTAGACAGTGGAAGACAGAATAGAGAGACCAATGAACCCATTCTAAAACTTGCAGCTGTGATGGACTACAACCTCAATATGCGCTGCTTAGTGGACAAATGTGACATGCAGATTGGGTTTGCTGATTGTGTACGCAAAAGTTATAAGTGGTACATAAAACTCTTTTTCCATCTTCTTGACATTTCCATGCTGAATGCTTATAACATGTACAAGTTGAAGACCAACAACAAACCCAAATATGGTGAATTTTGTTTGTCAGTCATCAGACAAATAATATTCAAGTACCAAGGAGCAACACCTGCAATAGACCAGCGCCCACAAAATTATCAACACATGCCCTCTCGTCTGAGGCCTGGTGATCACTAACCCATACAAGTGCCTGCTACTACTCTCAAGAAAAATGCTCAGAAGAGGTGTTTTGTCTGTAAACATACCACAAAACGCCCACAAACACGCAGAGACACTGTTTATGTGTGAGGAGTGTAAAGTACCACTGTGCATATACCCATGTTTCAAAGAGTTCCACAAGCTGCAGGAGTTCTAGGAAAGTGTTCAGTGAGTGTACATATGTATATATATTATAGAACAATAGTAATGAACATTTTTTGTCGTTGTTTGTTTGTGTAAACAAGTTTTGTAAACAATATAAACATACTAATGTTTGTGCAATTATTGTGGTGCAAACAACGAGTGTATATATATACATTGCACCTTACTGTGGTCTCACAGGCCACATAAGTTACATAAAAAAAAGAAAATAGTGAAAAAACAAGAAATCTACGAATGGAAGTAAACAGAAGTTTACCGAGTCAGCGGAATTCGCCGCTGTTGCCATACGCAGCTCATATTCTGCCAACTTTACGCCTCCATATCTCGGTAAGTACTGATCGCAAAAATTTGTTGTTAGGCTTAAAACAATCAGCAAAATAATCCTAATACAGTGGTACCCCGGTTTACGATGGTCCCCAAACTCACCCTTTTATGTAAGTTTATTTTTTTAAATGCTTTTGTAAGTGTAATTTTGGGGGTCTAAAAGGACTAGTCTATTTTACAACATTTCTTAAGGAGATAAATTCGTTTGGTAATGGCACTTGAACAGCATTCTGGAATGAAAAAATATCGTAAACCGGGGTACCACTGTATTTTGGTAAGAAAAAATAATTTTTTTTTTTCCGAATATTTCCCGACATAGAATCACAGTTTCAGAAAGGGGTCTCCGACAGTCAAAGGGTTAACAGTGTAGCAATGGAAATAAGTCACTCTGTCTGACTTTTTTGGGTTATCCTAGGTTTTCTACACATATACTGCTATGTATGATAATCTATGTATAACTGGATTTGTGTATACCTGAATAAACTTACTTACTTAAGTAAGTTAAGCGATTAATCAATAGAAAATGACGACACAAAACTTAACTTCTACAAAGTTTGAGGATTATAGGGACACTGAGAAGAGCGCCGTCCTCTGCCACGATCTCCTCCAAGATAAGTGTAAGTATTTCTTATTTATATAAGTGTGAATATTTCTTATTTATAAATTAAAGTGTAAATATTTCTTATTTATAAATTAAAGTGTAAATATTTCTTATTTATAAATTAAAGTGTAAATATTTCTTATTTATAAATTAAAGTGTAAATATTTCTTATTTATAAATTATGCACATTGTTTGTGTGATAGTGGTGATGGCTTTCTGCTGAAACTGACAACCACCACGACTTATTGTCAGTGGCTCTTATACCCAACAACAACACCAACACACTCCACCAGTCCTTAGATTCGTAATGACATGTTTTATTCATTATAGAGTTTATATCACGTTTCTATGTTATTAATTAATATTGTTTATTATGTCATATTAGATGAATTGTGCTAGATAAATAAGCTGTAGAGTTGATATTATTGTCATACTGAAGGACTATTTTGTCCTGCCTCCAAACAAACACTCTCATACACCAATAAGAGTCTTCAATAAAGGTAAAGCTTATTTAACTGTTCATTTGTCCATTATAATTAGTGCTTTATATTTATTTCTCATTGTTTTCTGTATGTAAAACTATAGCACAGTGGACCCCTGGTTTTTGTGATGCTGAAAACTCGCCCTTTTATGTAAGTGTATTTTTGTAAATGCTTTTGTAAGTGTATTTTTGGGGGTCTAAAAGGACTAGTCTACTTTACATTATTCCTTATGGAATAAATTTGTTTGGTAATGGCACTTGAACAGCATTCTGGAACAAAAAAATCACGAAAACCGGGGGTCCATTGTATTTATTCTTCAAAAAATGAATTTTTGGTGAAAATTTTTGGGTGGAAACGGATTAATTGTATTTACATTATTTCTTATGGGAAATAAGGTTTTCAATTACGAATTTTTCGTGTTGAAGTCTAGCTCCTGGAACGGATTAAGATCGTTAGTCGAGGGACCACTGTACTTTATAGTGCCGTGAACTAACATGTCCTCACGCCATGGTGGTCCATGAGCAACTGACACACTGCTCCACCTTCTCTCTCTCTCTCATAGCCGCCCACCCTTCAATACCTATATGTCAGTTTTTATTAATTTATGCATCTTTATCATGCTTCTACATTATTTATGTTATACCTAATATTATCCTGAAATAAATATGATAGGTAGATATTATTTATTGATAGTAATAGTATAATTATACAATAACAAATCTAGAAGCAGTGCTTTGAAACTGGGTCTAGACCAGCTGATGATGCCTTACCGTCAGCTGTATAATGTACTGCAGGGTAAAAGAGCCCAGAGATCTATTACAGCATTTATGCACACTTCAATACAACCATTGACTTTAGTACCAGAACCTCTATCATCCACTCTACCGACAACCAACAACCATCCACCTCAGCCCAGTAGGGCCACACCATGCATATCCACTCTTAGCAATCATCCACAAACACCATTACCCACAATTTAGGTAAGAAATACTATTACCGTGGACCCTCACTATTCGAACATTCTTCATTCCAGAATGCTGTTCAAGTGCTGTTACCAAACAAATTTATTACCATAAGAAATTATGTAAATTAGATTAGTCAATTTCAGACCCCAAAAATACACTTATAAAAGCACTTACAATAATAAACTTACATAAAGGGCGAGATTGGAGTGTTCGAATAGCGAGGTCCACTGTATTTCTATTGCATTTGTAGTCTTAAGCAGTAATATATCACGACAATGAACTACAATTACATATTCACCTTCAATTTTTGCAAGATCTGTTGGTCTAAAAAAACTTTTTGGCTTTTGGGGACTCCCAGGAACGTAACCCTATTTTTCCCATAAGTTCTATTAATTACCTAACACGAATTTATCTAACACGG
>WNWK01041771.1:0-16291 GCA_009830355.1 Cherax destructor | reverse complement strand
AAGTTTTTCGCTCTATTGTGGGTTGGAATTAGTTTTGTACTCCGAGGGGAAAATTTTAATTTCCTCACTTTTTCCTATCTGAGAAATTGAAATTTCTCATCATTGAACTTCATATTGTTTTCTGCAGCCCTTTTTAAAAGTTTTGGGTTTTTATGTCTGCTTGGAGTTTTTTGGGTTCTTCAGCGGTGGACACTGTCATACAGGTCGGGTGTATCTGAAAAAAGGAAGACCCCTTTTGTAGCCCATACCCCTTTATGTCCGATATGAGGATGGGGAACGGGGGATGGGGCGGTTTTTGTGTTTTGTGGAACAAAAGCTTTTCACAGTAGCCCTCGGGCTTTACTCTGTTGACTACTCTCTTTGTTTCTACTTGTTGGGAAATTATAGATCCATCTCCCAAACTTTTCCTGTTTTTCCCTTTATCATGCATTTTTTTTTGCTATTCTACTATGGCCCATACTTGTCGGGGGGCTTTTAAAAAGGGTCTGTGTATATAACATCTGCATTCTTTTGTCTTCTGGGCACCCAGGCCCTTTGTGTTTTGGAGTGGTTGGGACAGGGGGCGACCTGCTCTAAACCCATGCTGCCCTGGGTTGTTCTTGATGGGTACCCAAGAGGGAGTGGCAATCTTGCTTCTTGAACCCTTTAAAAAATTTTTTATGATAGGGGGCGTTAGCGCTATTGGTCTGTAAAATTTTTTGCTTTGCTTTACTGCCCCCTTTGGGGAGTGGGGCTATTCTGTTTTTTTAGTAACTGGGGGGAAAAAACCCCAAAGTGCCCCCAAAATTTAACACACTTTTTAATTCATTCCTCTATATTTAAAAAAAAATGCTTTTTTTTTTTTAATTGGTTATTCTTTTCCAAAAAAAAAAAATTAAAATTAATTCTACTTTTTTCCTAAAGTCTTGGGATTGAAGATTAACATATTTTTTTTAACCCTAATATTTTTTTTCCCTGAAACCATGATCAATGTTTTGAATTTGCTTCTTTAAATGTCATGCAGATACCACAATGTGGGGGTACCAATGTTTCAAAAAGAATTGAAACCCAAAAGTACTGTATACTATCTTAACTAATGGTTAGATCTTCAACTAAATTTCCCAGTTAATGGTTTTTTTTTTTAACTTAAATTCCCCTTTAAATTTGTAAATGCACTTGGAAAATGTTTAAACCCCTAGGGGTCACCTGGGGCAGGGGGAGACAATCAGGGCCCTTTTAGATAAAGGGGCCCCACCACCAATAATAAAACCAAATTTGGGGGTCAAAACCCAAAGGGGTCATCCCAGTGGTGTGCAAAAAAAAATTTTAAAAATGAGGAGTGAAGGGTAGGGTGTGTGACAGCGGGGGTTAGGGGGGGTAGGAAGGCACAAAAAAAAAGGAAAAACACATTTGGGTTGCAATAAGTGTCTAAAAACCCCTTAAACTGTCCACACGTGGAAATTTATTTTAAAAAAAGTGACCAAACGTATATCTACGTTTTTTTTTCCAGTTCAAATTTGGGTGCAATGGGCCGGGAGTCCCCGGGGGAAAAGGAGAATGGGTCTGCCCCCTCAGTGTGCGCAGTATAAAAAAAATCGGGGACACCAGGGTCCCCATGGTACCCCCAGTTATTTTCCCAGCTCCATCTTGGGCCCAACATCATGGCACCCCCCCGTGTTTCCCCTCACGCCTCGTGTTTTGGCCACTCTACTATTCCCGGAAAGTGATAGAGGAAGCCGGCTTAGTGGTTTGACAGTGAAAAGCCCCCTTAATCAAAATTGGTAAAACTATTTTTGACAGAATGACCCTCAGCCCCCCCCATCACCCTCGGGGGGTGGCCAGTGTGGACAGTGTGGCCATATCAGACCCCAAACACATCTTTTACCCCGGTACGGCCCTGCCCTCCCCCAAACACCTCTGGGGTTTCTAGTGTTACTCCCCAAAGGCAGCTCCGAAAGGAAATTAGCTTTTTCCATGTGTTATGATAGTGCCGATATTAAAAGGTGATATAAGTGACGATGATGAAAATCGATTTTATGCCCATAAAAGGTTCCGTCGGGTGACAGTGATTATCATTATTCCCCAGTGAAAGCTTCTTTGGGCGTCTTACCCCTTTTCAGGCAGTGTGCCATATGCAGTCGGGAGGCAAGGGTCGGGGCGGTTCACGCCCAAAACCCCCCAGCCACTGATAGTGAAAAGTGATAATGAAGGAGAGTATGCTGGGATGGGGGGAAGAGGGGGGGGTGGGGGGTGCCTGGACCTCGTGGCGTGGTGTGTGGACAGAAAAAAGGACCACAGGCACCTTCTCAATCATGTGGGGGCCCCCTCCTCCCTCCTGCCCCCCCACGTCCCATGCCACAGGTCCACCCTGCGCCATCTGATCGTGAATGGAAGTGGACTGAACATACACCATTCATGCCACATCCTTTCAATTTTGATGGCAGTGGGTGGCATCATGCCACACTGTCCCATCACAAATAGTCACAGAGTTAGACTATTTTCAACTATACTTTGATGAGCCAATAATAACCTGATTGTTACCCCAGACCAACCTGTACTACCAGTATACAATGGACAATGCAGATTTTTCAGAATCGTCACGGCTGCGCAGGGGGGAAAAGATACAACTGTGGCTGAAATTTATTTATTCCTTGGCACTGTCATGCTTATGCCACACACATATAAGAACAATATAGCAAACTACTGGTCCACAGACCACTTCATTCACTCCAGTCTTCCGGGACCTCCTTCCCTGCAACAGATTCCTTCTGTTGCTGAAATTTGCACTTCTCAGATAGGAATACCGAAACCCGAAATGACCTCCTCTACAAAATCCGGGAATTGTTTATGTATCTCAAGCAAAAATTCAGTGCCTACTTTTATCCATTCAAAGAACATTGTTGTTGATGAGTCCTTGATTCTGTTCAAGGGACGACTGTCATTCAAACAATATATCAAACAAACGTAATCGCTTTGGTATAAAACTGTTTGTTATGTGTGATTTTGTGAGACTGGTCTTGTGTTGGATGTCATTATCTACACAGGTAAAAATACACTTGATGATCCAGGCGCATGTTGGGCATTTCTGGTGATGTTGTTCGCAAGATGATGCAGCCATACCTTGGAAAGGGGCCATACATTGTTCACGACAACTGGTACAAACCCTATTTTTGCTGATTTCCTACGTGTGAACAATACTGATATATGTGGAACAGTGAGAAGAAATGAAAACACATGCCAAAGTTCACTGGAGGAAGTGTAGTGCAGGCGTTTCATGCCAATGACATCATGGCACTGTCATGGCATGACAAAAGGGACGTGACATTGCTGTCAACCATCCACAGAACGAGATGGTACAAACAGACAGAATGAGCACGCTCAACAATCAACCTATTGAAAAGCCAGCTGTTGTCATCGACTATACAAACAATATGCGACTAGTCGACAAGTGTGACATGATGATAGGCTTTGTTGACTGTGTGCGTAGGAGTCCCAAGTGGTATATAAAAGTGTTTTCCACCTTGTGGACATTGCAATGCTCAATGCCTTCAACATGTATGAAATAAAGACTGGGAAGCGACAAGGATATGCAGAATTCACCCTAAATGTCATCAAGCAGATAGGGAGAAAGTATGGTACCACACCTATACCTGCCACTCCACAGCGACCTGTCACCCCACAACAGCGACCTGTCACTCCACAACAGCGACCTGTCACTCCACAACCAGAGGGGAAGTGCCCACCGAATTATCCTAACTGTCACTGCCTGATACCATTACCATCTACTCCAAGAAGAAGTACTCTCAGAAAAAGTGTGTTGTGTGTGCTTACAGTACACAGCGACCCCAAGTGCGAAAAGACACACGATTCATGTGTCAGCAATGTGGAGTGGCACTCTGTATGAATCCATGCTTCTTCGAGTATCATACAGTGGTGGACTTCTAGAAACATAAATAGGACCTGTAAATACCTTGTATATATATGTAAACAATACTAAGTGATTGAACCAGGTGTACAAATTTATTTATCAGTGTGAACATGTGTGTTTGTGACAGTATGATTACTAATTCAGTAACAAATATTTGTGTCTAAACAAGAATTGGCAATGAAATGAATAGATCTGCATCAAAACATTATTATCATAGGATGAAAACAACAGAAAATGGAAAAAAATGGAAAAAACGATAAATGTTTCTTGTTTCTGCAAGCGGCAGTGCTCCATTTGCCGACACCACATCATTTAGCACCAACTTCACGGGCTTATATCTCGGTAAGTACTGGCCCTAAAATGTTTTTTTAGCCTATCCTATTTATAAAAATGTGCTCTTCATTTTTAGAAAAAAAACGATTTTTATTTTCAAAAATTTGGTCACTTTCGAGTGAACGTATATCTACGTGTGGACAGTTTAAGGGTTAAAAAGTCAAAGAGAGTCTGCATCAAAGGTGAGACTTTCAGCAAGGAGGGCAGTTAGAGGAAGTGTTTTGGGTGGCAGAGATGACAGAAATGAATTCTACATGCCCACTGATAATAATAATAATAATATTAATAATAATAATTTTATTTCTACAAGTACATGTACAAGGTATACAGGCCTAGCTGACATCAATGACATACTACTACTATATGAAAGCCGCTTGTTATGCAGAGCATTTCTGGCAAATTAGGTCAATTTTGTCTCCATGATGCCACCCACACAGTCGACTAACATCTAGGTAACTGTTTTACTGATAGTTGAACAAGGACAGC
Source organism: Cherax destructor (assembly GCA_009830355.1). NCBI lineage: Eukaryota > Metazoa > Arthropoda > Malacostraca > Decapoda > Parastacidae > Cherax > Cherax destructor. The sequence goes on along the minus strand of WNWK01041771.1, from coordinate 11,565 downwards.
AGGTGCCTTAAGGAAACACATCCTAATGTTTCCACCCATACCTGGGATCAAACCATGGACCTCAGTGTGTGAGCTGAGTGCGCTAGCAATCGAGCTACGGGACACCTGACAACTCATCACCAGCATCAAAGGAACCTCTCCCTTGAAGAGTAAATGTGCACTAAGAAGAGCTGATGCATGTAACTTGTGTACTGTATTATATAACATAATTGAAATTACAGTGGACCCCCGGTTTTCGTGATTTTTTCATTCCAGAATGCTGTTCAAGTGCCATTACCAAACAAATTTATTCCCATAAGGAATAATGTAAAGTAGACTAGTCCTTTTAGACCCCCAAAATACACTTACAAAAGCATTTACAAAAATACACTTACATAAAAGGGCGAGTTTGGAGCATCACGAACACGGGGTCCACTATATGTACCTACAAATACATGTCATCACTAGTAATCTTCTTTCAACAAACCGGCCATATCCCACCGAGGCAGGGTGGCCCAGAAAGAAAAACAAAAGTCGCCTCTTACAACACGCCAACACGCATGGCTTACAGAGGAAGAATTCTGTTCCGTTTCCCCATGGAGATCACTAGTAATATCTCTTGTTAAAAATAAATCATCCTCAAATTTATCTAATAATTATCTTTAAAATAAAATGTAAATAAATCAAAGGAAGAGAGAAAAGTTATATTATTTTTGAAGAATGCATGTGAAAATCTAAAAGGTACCTACCTGGAGGTCTTTCCAAGAGCCAATGACCTGCAACCTAGTCCTTGACCAGGCCTCCCAGTGGATCAAGCTTGATCAACCAGGCTGTTACTGCTGGCTACACAATCTAATGTATGAACCACAGCCCAGCAGATTGGGCACTGTCTTTAGGTATCTATCCAGTTCCCTCTTGAAGGCAGCCAGGGGTCTATTGGTAATTCAGCTGATGCATGGTGGGAGGCTGTTAAACCGTCTTAAGTCCCAGACACTTATTGTGTTGTCTCTTAGTGTACTCATGGCACCTCTGCTTTTCATTGGGGGTATGTTGTACCATCTGCCTAGTCTTTTGCTTTCATAAAGAGTGATTTCTGTGTGCAGATTTGGAACCGGTCCCTCTAGGATTTTCCAGGTATTATATTATTATACATCTTTCTCATCTTCATTCCAGGAAGTACAGGTAAAGAGACTTGAAAACGTTTCCAGTAATTAAGGTGCTTGACTGAACTTATGCATGCAGTGAAGGTTCTCTGTACATTATCTAGATCTGCAATTTGGGCTGTTAGTGTATAGCAGTATTCCAGCCTAGAGAGAACAAGTGACTTAAAAGAATCATAACTGGCATGGCATCCCTTGTTTTGAAAGTTCTCATCCATCCGATCATTTTCCTCACAGATGTGATATTCACACTGTTGTGATCCTTGAAGGTGAGATCCTCTGACATTAGCACTCCCAAATCCTTCACATTTTTTTCATTATTGTGTGGTTAAAGTTTGTAATATACTCCATTCTAGCTATTATTTCCTCAAATTTTCCGTAATAGAGTAACTGAAATTTGTCCTCATTGAACATCATACTGTTTTCCATGGCTCACTGGAAAACTTGGTTATATCCACTTGGAGATTTACCATGTCCTCAGTGGATGACTCTCATGCAGATTCTAGTATATTGTTTGCAAAAGAAGACATGGTGCTGAGATTTACATCTCTCCATGCCTGATATGAGGAGGAGGAACAGGATAGGTGGAACAACGCTTTTCACTGTGGCAGCCTCCAACTTAACTCTGTTTACTGTTACTCTATGTTCTATTGGTTAGAAAGATAAAGATCCTCTGTCCACTTTTCCAGTTATTCCTTTAGCACTATTATACCATGATCGCACTTGTCAGAGGCTTTTGCAAAGTCTGTGTATACTACTATATCTGCATTTTGTTTGACCTACAGTGTATCCAAGACCATGTTATAGTGGTCCAGTAGTTGTGAGAGGCAGGACAGGTTGTGCAATTGTTAGGAATCCAAGTGGTTGGCAATCATGCTTCTTTGAAATCTTTCAAAGATTTTTATAATATGGGATGTTAGAGCTATCAATCCAAAACTCTTTGTTATTGCTTTGCTGCCACCTTTATGTAATGGGGGTGTTGTGGTTGTAGGGTATAATGAAAGCCAAAGTAACAATAACAGCTGTACTCTCTCCAAGGTCCCGATCAACAACAACAACATCAAACAAAAAATGATTGACATTCACAACAACATAGGATTTAATTATCTCACTGCTCCTAACCCTTCCAGGAGCTATAACCGTTGTTTTTAATGACTGTGGTATGACACCAGTGTCCAGGCTCTCTCTGTAGCATACTTAAGGCATTTGAAAGGAGTTTCTTGCAGTTCTTGACAAACACAGAGTTTCACGAGTTTGGGCCTAGGGCAAAGTGCATGGGCATGTTGTCAATGGCTTTTTCCAAGCACAGTTGAGTTAGGGTTATGTCAGAAATTTGGCATACATTGACAGGGTTTTGAGGCTCGTTCATGAAAAATTCATTCAGATTGTCAGACTAGTCTAAATTAATGGCACACTAAACTCAGAGTCATACTGGGACTTCAGGATCTCTCATTTCTTTGCTGTCATCTGTGTAAGTCCCATCTTGTTTGAGCAAGGGTCTGATATTGGATGTGGTTTTTGCCATGTTTTTAGTACAGCCTCTCTTCACTTAACGATGGAGTTCCGTTCTTAAGACCACGTCGGTAAATGAATTTGTCATTAAGCAAGGAGCATACTATAATGGTGGTGGGTTTGTGTCACCCATCTTTGACATTGTTTTAATGTCACCTTTGGACCATTTATAACATTTCTGGTATATTTTTAAATGTTTATACAATAGTGTACTGTATATTGTAATAAACAGAATAGAGGAAATCAGCTCTAATATACAATATTTAGGTATGCATACTGGTCAGAGAGCCCATCGTAAGTCCAAGTCGTCGGTAAACGAGTATGTCGCTAAGTGAGGAGAGGCTGTACATTTAATCCTATATTTTTTTTTCCAATGACCTCTCCACATGTTCCACAGGTATTCCTCCATGCCATCCTACCCATTGTTATTAGCAGTCTAGGTTACTCAAAACCTGATTGCCACTTAAGTGTACCTTACTGCTTTGTTAGAGGAAAGGGAAGCCAGAGTGAGGTGAGGTGGAGGTTTGGAGGGTGAGCTGTGTTTGAGACTTGAGGGCACTTGAGGTGTAGTTTCAAATGTTGTGACTTAACCTACCCCACAAAACATTCTTATGGTGTATAACAGCCACACTCCCTTGCCCATTTCAGGTACATTTCCCGATCCTCAAACAATGTACAAGTCAAGTTCATGATTTGTGTTCTCTGGGTTGGATGACTGGTAATGGTGGGTGATCTTGCCACCACATATGTGGTGGTATGAGGTGGGTAGGTACATATAATATACATTTAGGCCCTGCTTTGCAGTGCTTCACTTTACAGCATTTCACTAATACAGCAGTTTTCACTTATACCCATTCTTCATTTATTCAGACTTCCGACAGTACATTTCTTCACTACTCACTATAAACTAAGGACAAAAATATTTTAAGATAAGTAATGTGTGTACTGTAAATACATTTTTTAGGCCTAGCTATATTACTCAATATATGATAGTGTAAACATGTTATCAGTCTTTTATATACATTTGAAAGTGAAAAAAATCTATGATTAATTTTACAGTGATTTCGGAACCTTACCTGCTGTATAATCAGGGCTCTCCTGTACTTTTGATAAGTGGAGTGCAGTATAAAAAATACTTTAATAAAATTTGTAGTGTTGTCAGAATCTGGCCAAATCATTTTAATTAGTATGTTTAACTGAAAATGTTTTTAATTATGTATAACAAGAAAGATATTTTTAATTACAGATAACAAAAGAAGAATTTGACAAGAATGCAAGGGATCTCTTGGCTCTCAATTCTGTGCACCTGCACAATGAGTTTCTTCTAGCTATCCTTACCAAGTGCCAGCTTTTTACTTCTTCCTCAATTTCTCGTTCTGACACTCACCACCGCCATGATGATCAGGTAATATTTGTTGCAGTAATGTATGTATTTTGGTATTACTATAGGCAGGGACTCCAAGAGAAATTTTGCAAGGCTAAACAAAACTGCTTGGGGCCCCTTGGGGCAGGCTGAGGTCCCTGGGGGCACACTGAGGCCCCTGGGGGCACACTGAGGCCCCTGGGGGCAGGCTGAGGCCCCTGAGGGCAGGCTGAGGCTCCTTGGGGCAGGCTGAGGCCCCTGGGGACAGGCTGAGGCCTTGGGGGAGCAGGCTGAGGCTTCTCTCAAAATTGAGAATTTGAAGTCTTATAAAACCATTGGTAAACTTTCATAAATGCTTTATTTTCTGCTCAGCAGAATGATCAGATAACAAATACTTCATACATATACAGTGGAACCTCGGTTGTCGAACTTAATTCGTTCCAGATGTTCATTCGACAGCCAAACCAATTTTTCCCATAAAGAATAATGTAAATAGAATTAATCCTTTCCAGACCAAAAATGACAATACAATTTAATATTAATGTACTAACTGCTACATAAAACAATGTATAAAATTAGTATACAGCACAGGGGAAACTAAAAATGAATACTAAATGAAAATTTAACTGAAATACTGTACAGTAAATGAAAATTTAACTGCCTCAGACCTGTCAGAGGAGAGCTAATGGCATACTGGAAGCAGGAGGTGGAGGAGAGGAGGGGGAAATTTTACTGCTTGGAAGGAGAGTCATCTAACAATTCACTGGTCAACAATTTTTGAAAAGTTATATGCTTCTTAAATGAGATTAGGTAATTCTTATGTATTTTCATGTCCTGAATCCAAATATCACCTTGAAAAATGCTTATTGGCTGTAGGTTTAAAGATACGAGACATGTAATATTTGATTATTTTATTATAACATACAATATGTGTCAGTATGTTTTAAACTCTAATCTGTACCTACTGTCTGCCTTTTTGCTTGATGCTTATAATGGGGTGAAGAATCATCTCTTGCCAATGTCCAGCAATAGTCTGCAAGCATTCTTGTGCCCCATTTGCCCTGGTACCATTTTTCCATTGTTGAAATATCTTGGTGAAACCTTTCACCATGTTCATCACTAACTGCTCCACAGTTTACTGGAAAAAAGTCTAAATGTGAGTCCAGAAAGAGGATTTTAAGTGACATGTTACATCCCATGTTCTTGTAAGCCTTGATGAGGTTTTCCACCAATTCTTCATAGTTGCCTTCCCTTCTGTTTCCTAGAAATCCCTTCACCACTAACTTGAATGCTTCCCAAGCAGCTTTCTCCTTCCCTTGAAGGTCTGATTCAGAGTCACCATCTTTAAGAAGCTCTCGAATCTGAGGACCATTGAAGACTCCCTCTCTTATCTTAGAGTTGTTTAGTGAGGGGAATTTTGATGTTAAATACTACTTGAATCCTGGACCAGATTTTACAAAATTTTTCATGAGCCCGTTTTATGTGTAGTGGTGGAAGCAAAATTTTGTTTGGTTCAATGAGAGGTGGATGTTGAACATTGTTCATCCCAGGCTCCAATGATTGACGAGGTGGCCAGTCTCTCCTGATGTAGTGGGAACCTCTTGCACGGCTGTCCCATTCACATAGAAAGCAGCAGTACTTGGTGTATCCGCCCTGCAAGCCCATCACAAAAGTAACAACCTTTAAGTCACCACAGAGCTGCCATTGATGTTCATCATATTTCATGCATTGCAACATATGCTTTATATTCTCATAAGTTTCTTTCATATGTAGTGCAAAGCTCACAGGAACTGATGGTTTACTATTGCCGTTATGCAGCAAGACACCTTTCAGACTCGTTTTTGATGAATCTTTGAACAGCCTCCAGTGACTGGGTTCGTAGTCGATTAATTTATCATTATAATACAGAGCATGACAGATAAGTAGAAGTATTTATATCATTCAATAGGAAAATAAAATTAATATAATATGCCTCACATGCATATCAATAGCTTACTCAGTGAATATTTATTATAAGTTTAAAAAGTGTTTGGCTAAGAAAATCACCTACCTTTCACCTCAAAATATAAACTTGCACAGCACAACCACCTTCTATGACTGCTGGAACAATAATGAAGGGTAGTGAGATTGTGAGTGTGATAAGAAACACACTGCCGCAAGCCTGTTGGAACCTGTTGTGACACGTAGGTGTATATTGAAAAGTAGAGACATGGGTTGTGAATGTTGCAACAAGGAGAAGGCTGGAGGCAGTGGAGATGTCATGTCTGAGGGCAATGTGTGGTGTGAATATAATGCAGAGAATCCGTAGTTTGGAGATTAGGAGGTGTGAGATTACCAAAACTATTATCCAGAGAGCTGAGGAGGGGTTATTGAGATGGTTTGGACATAAAGAGAGGATGGAACAAAATAGAATGACTTTGAGAGTATATAAATCTGTAGTGGAGGGAAGGTGGGGTAGGGGTCAGCCTAGAAAAGGTTGGAGGGAGGGGGTAAAGGAGGTTTTGTGTGTGAGGGGCTTGGACTTCCAGCAAGCGTGCATGAGCATGTTAGATAGGAGCGAATGGAGACAAATTTTTTTTAGGACTTGACGTGCTGTTGGAGTGTGAGCAAGGTAACATTTATGAAGGGTTTCAGGGAAACCAGCAGGCCGGACTTGATTCCTGGAGATGGGAAGTACAGTGCCGGCACTCTGAAGGAGGGGTGTTAATGTTGCAGTTTTGTAGCTGTAGTGTAAGCATGCCTCTGGCAAGACAGTGATGGAGTGAATGATGATGAAAGTTTTTCTTTGTCAGGCCACCCTGCCTTGGTGGGAAACGGCCTGTGTGTTAATAATAAAAAAAAAGAGCTAACAAACAATTTTAACCATGATATTCATTATCAGTGACCTAAAATTAGTTGGAAATTGCTACTCTCGTCTTGGAAGCATTTTTGGTTGTTATTTATTTTATTTATTTGACTAGCGTAATATGTCAGGCAACTCTCCATCTGGTTTTGTTTCTCTTCTTTGTCTCCCTTCACCACTAACACCCTGTTTTGGCTCATTGGTTCTTTGTCTCACTAAAAACCTGTCCACTGAGATTTGTTTCAGGTTCCGTTTTAACATTTGTTTGAATTGAGACATTACTGCTTCATTGCACATGTTAGACTGACGGATGGCCACTGCTTTGTCTGGATAGTACTTTTCAGCAAACTGCACTTCATGCCATTTAGCACACATTTCCTTGACAAGTGCAATGGGCACATCATCCCTTCCCTCTTCTTCTGAGGATGATGGCTCCTCTGCTGTAATCTGATGCTGCTCGTTCTGAAGGTCTACAAATTCTTTTGTGGTGAGTTCAGTTCTGTGCTCCTCCACCAATTTCTCCACATTATATTCAGTCACCTCTAGGCCCAAGGTCTTTTCCAGGGACACAATATCCTTTACTGCCTCAGGCTCATCTTCAAAGCCTTCAACATCCCTGGCTGCCACAAAGTCAGGACAAATTCTTCCATGCTGACTGCATAGTCTTGGAAGACACATTTCCTCCAGGCTTTGTCTATAAGCCTCAAGCAGGTGAGGATATTGAAATGGTCCTTCCAGAACTCCCTGAGGGTTAAATTTGTTTCTGAAATGACTTCAAATCACCTTTCAAAAAGTGCTTGTCTTTCATTGTGTCCTGGCATTTCCTCTTCAGTTATGTAGGTCCTCTTGGGCATTTTCTTCCAGAAGAGGCCTGTCTCATCACAATTAAACGCTTGTTGGGGGACAAATCCCTCAGCCTCTACGTGCTCTTGGAATTCAGTAACATACTTTTCAACAATCACTTTGTCAACACTGGCAGCCTCCCCATGCTTAGCCACACTATGAATGCCTCTTCTTTTCTTAAAATTATCAAACCAACCCTTACTAGCCTTGAAGGATTGCATTTCAGCCCTTGTTCTGTTTATATTTTTTTAGGTCTTCAATCATCCACCTTGCTTTTTCACAAATAATGGCCTCTGAAACACTATCACCATCTAACCGTTTTTCGTTTATCCAAATCAACAAGAGATTTTCAACCTCTTCAGTAATTTGTGCCCTTTGCCTTGATATCACTTTCATGCCTTTTGCAGGGTCAGCTGCTTTAATTTTTTTTCCCTTTGGCCCAGTATTGTGCTAATGTAATAATATTGGTAGAATTACCGACAATATGTTAAGTAAAAGGACACAAATGCAACTAATGTGACATTTTATTGTGGCAACGTTTCGCTCTCCAGGAGCTTTCTCAAGCCGTTACAAGCGATAATGGACATAGTGGGTTTATATATTCTCAAAGTGAGGTGAAATACTAGTGGTGGTAGTAGTAGTGATAGTAGTAGTAGTAGTAATACAATAAGGTAGAACAATCAATATACACATGAGTAAAAGGTGATAAAACAAATACTTGGGTGGTATAACAATAGGTTAGACAAATATTTCTGCTGGAGGTTGAAATATCGAAGGCCTTTATATATTCTCAAAGTGAGGTGAAATACTAGTGGTGGTAGTAGTAGTGATAGTAGTAGTAGTAGTAATACAATAAGGTAGAACAATCAATATACACATGAGTAAAAGGTGATAAAACAAATACTTGGGTGGTATAACAATAGGTTAGACAAATATTTCTGCTAATTCAACACAAGCACATCGTAGATGTGGAACACTCCTACAGGCCTTCGATATTTCAACCTCCAGCAGAAATATTTGTCTAACCTATTGTTATACCACCCAAGTATTTGTTTTATCACCTTTTACTCATGTGTATATTGATTGTTCTACCTTATTGTATTACTACTACTACTACTATCACTACTACTACCACCACTAGTATTTCACCTCACTTTGAGAATATATAAACCCACTATGTCCATTATCGCTTGTAACGGCTTGAGAAAGCTCCTGGAGAGCGAAACATTGCCACAATAAAATGTCACATTAGTTGCATTTGTGTCCTTTTACTTATTGTGCTAATGGTAGACTTTGATTTACCAAAAAGTTTTGCTATATCAACCATACGGAGCCTGTCTTCTTCATACTTTTGAATAACTTCTTTTTTAAACTTAGTGTTTTTTACAACTTTTTTTTTTCTTTTGCTATCATTTCTCTATCCTTTGGACCCATGATGGTTTATCTCACAATAAAAAAAAATGCACCAAAATAACAAGAAAATATCACAAAATGAACAGCAAGAGCTCAAGAGATGTTTACAGCACGTGCGTTAGTCACTATGCTGACTGAGACCCACGCTGTGGACTCTGTCTGGTGATCACATGATCCGAGCGTTGTCAGTTGACAACCAAGACCACATATGAAAACCAAATTGAACAAATCAGTTCAAAAACCGATTTCTTCGACAACTAGTTCGTTCAACAACCGAGGTTCCACTGTACTTTATAGATTTTGAAACTTTTTGTTGACCCTATAACTATACAAGTGCCTAAATTTTTAAACATTTAATAAGTTCTTTCAAAGTAAAATAAATTCTTAAATGTTTAATATTTACTTAGACTACTTAGTGGAATGAGCTTTTCTGGCTTTTTGTCTGCAAAATTTCTAATAAGACTATCAAAATCAATTTCTCTGCCAATACTTGATTCAGTACTCAGTCTTGCTAAATCAACAAGTCTGGTTTGACACAGTAAACCTTAATAAGTTTTTGATATGTTTGACTTTGCTAAAAGATCTTTCTGCTGATCATTGAATCAGCTTGAAATAATGTTATACTTTTGTAACTGACCATTTGTTAATTAGCTACCTTTCTTATTGCACTTATGATTGTAGTTAGCTACATAAGAAATCCTACATAATAGCCTATGTCTAGATCTTAAATAACATTTAAGCATTAGGATTAGTTTACCCAAAATGTATTGCATAATTAGTGGCTTTCTTTTGTGCCTGCCACTGTTTTATTACATGTAAACTACATTATTTAATAAAAATTGTATTATATTGTATGAGCAAGTAGGTCTACTGAAGTGCCTTTCTTTAAGTTCTTATATTCTCTATGAATAACCAGTACAACTGAGAAAATTTAGGGTTTGCATTGCAAAAATTTAAGAATGTATATATTGGTTAGAAATGTTATAAGATAGATATATAAATAAAAGTTATTCAGTAGGTTATGATGGTGTGAAACACATGGAAGAAGCTATCAGAAATGTTAAGACAAATGTACAGAATACTAGATTTTTTAAGACTTTATGCATAACTTTATAGAGTATTTAGTACTGTATTGGAACTAGGGAACTGCATATTATAATGGAATAGATCACTTTTTATAAGGATGGGGTTTAAGCAAATGAAGTGTATAAGACTTTATATTTTTGTCACATTATTTGTCTCTGTATATGAGCAGACTTAACTAGCACCAAATATTTATTGTCAGCGTATGGACTTAGGTGGAGGAACTTCAGGACCTCGTGACCATGCTTCTGTTAATATTTATTCTGTGCCACCATCTGACCGTAAAAAAATAAAACCCAAAAAGAAACTAAAGGCTACACGAGCTATACAAGAGGTAAGTTAGCTCCATGCAGCATTTCTTTGTCTATGTCTTACACATTTCTGTACTTTTCAAAAGTAATTATCAAGTCCACTGTCTGATATTATTAAAATCAAGAGAGTAGTTTGTCCTGAAAGTCCATTAATAAAGAATTTTCCCTAAAGTTTGTTTACAAGAATGTTTAAAATTATGTCTTCCAAAATCTCTGATACAAGCCATGTATATGTAGTTCATAATCTGCAAGGTGCACCAATACTGATTATGAAGGTCAACACAGAAATAGAGAGAAGTCTCAGGCTGATCAGCTGATACATCATTGTTAGTTGCATGTTCCAGTTCCACCTGTAAAAGATTGAATGTGGGTGTTGGTGATGGGAGTGTTTGTAGTAGGTTGGTAGACAGCAACCACTCAGGGAGGTACTACCATCCTGCCAGGTGACTGTGAAACAGAAACCTGAAACTGTTTTACATGATGGTAGGATTGCTGGTGTCTTTTTTTTTCTGTCTCATAAACATGCAAGATTTCAGGTACGTCTTGCTACTTCTACTTACACTTAGGTCACACTACGCAAACATGTACACGTTTATTATATACACACTCATCTGAGTTTTCTTTGATTTTATCTTAATAGTTCTTGTTCTTATTGCTTTTCCCTTTCATATCCATGGGGAAGTGGAATAAGAATCTTTCTCCGTAAGCCATGCGTGTTGTAAAAGTCAACTAAAATGCCGGGAACAATGGGCTAGTAACCCCTTTTCCTGTATAGCTTACTAAAAAGAAGAAGAAGAAAATTGTCAAAGTGGGATGTTTGAATGTGCGTGGATGTTGTGCGAATGATAAGAAAGAGATGATTGTAGATGTTATGAATGAAAAGAAGCTGGATGTCCTGGCTTTAAGTGAGACAAAGCTGAAGGGGGTAGGAGAGTTTCAGTGGGGAGAAATAAATGGGATTAGATCAGGGGTTTCAAATAGAGTTAGAGCTAAAGAAGGAGTGGCAATAATGTTGAATAATCAGTTATGGCAGGTAAAGAAGGAATATAAATGTATAAA